>OY751318.1:27442720-27547720 GCA_963564615.1 Rhorus exstirpatorius
TCTGGTGAAATATTTTCTGAACAAATGAGAAGTGAGAGAGAGAGAGAGAGACAGGCGATATTCGAAGATAGGAATTGCATTTTTTTTTTGTGGCATTTTGCCAAAACGTGAGCCACGAAGAGGCATGGGGGAAGGGAGATGAGATTTTTTACCGCGGACCACATTATTATTATTATTTTTTTTTTTTTTCCCTACGAGAGTAAAAAATTTCACCGTCAATGGAAAATAGAGGCGCGTGTCGACAAGTCACGATATGACTGAATCGTAAAAATTCGAGACGACACCCGAAACGCAATAAGGCAGTAAATTGTCCTTTAGCAAATCACTAACATCAATTATTTAATAATAATAATAATAATTAATAATAATCAATAATCAATAATCAATAATAATCAATAATGACGATATGTTTCTACGATCTATCTAGCTACACATTAAATTCTAGTGCCCTTGAACGCAAATTTCATGTTCTTCGTTAGGATTGTTCTTTTTTTTTCCCCTTCGACTCACTCGTCATTACGATAAATCGATATAATATCCGGCTATCTTTATCGTTCTCTTCGAAATTCCAAACATTAAATAATTACAATTACAATATTAATCGATAAATCGTATCTACTTTTTCTTTTTTTTTTTTTCTGTTTCTTCTTCTTTGCAAATATATACACATAGAGTTTGGGGGATATGTATATTAGTAAAATTTTAAACGAATATAATTTCATTCTCTGTATGAATTATCGACACACACAGTAAATTTTTTCTCTCGCTCTCTGCATTTTTTTTTCTCCATCGCTCTTTACAACCTCGAGTTTGGTGTTGTTTTACTAATTTTTTTTTTTTCCCCCCCTTCTTTTCTTCGAAGGTGTGACTGTGTTTTTTTTTTTTCGTCCATTACCGTTATTTTTTTTTTTGCTCATTTTTAATATCCCGCGCGCGTGTAAAGTGTATCGTGTGTGTGTGTGTGTGTGTCTGTGTGTTTTGCACAGCGCTGAACGATTTGGGGCTTAATTAATTATAATTAGCCTAATACTCGTGACAACTGTAAAACGAACGTTACAGATTATCATTTTTTAATTATTATTATTATTTTTTTTTTATAGATTGTTCCTACTACGATTACGATTTGATTTTGTACACGTTATATAATTTACGTCGGTAGACAAAAAAGTAAGAAAGAATGAAAAAAAACAAAATCGATAAGCAAAAATCGATGAGAGACGAAAGGAGATTTCATTTTTTTTGTTTGTTTTTGTTTTTACGGATTTCTTTACTTTCACGTGAGGACTCGAGGAAAAATGGGGTTGAAGAAAATTGTGAAATATATTATTTTTTTCATCGAATTTTGTCTACCAACGAGAGACGCACTTTTTACATTATTTCTTCAAATAATAATAATAATAATAATAATAATAATAATAATAAAAATCGTTACGTTAAAATTTACCCTCAAGTATTTTAATTGTCCTGCGCGTGATGGATTCGCGCATTTTATTTCCTCGTTCGGGGTAGGAAAGAGATATTATGATTATTATTATTATTATTCTTCTTTTTTTTTCATTCTGAGTCCCTTATTTCCAAGCTTAATCGAACAAGTTGCATCGCTCTTTTTTTCTGTAACTTCTTTTTTTGCAATTCTTTGTTTGTTTTTTTTTTTCATCTAAACGTTTATAGGGGCTAAGGGGTAGATTTTTTTTTGCTCGTATCATCGAACCATCTATAGACTTGTTCCGTCTCGAAATTGTCTTTCTAGCCTGTATATATATATATATATATATATATATATATATATGTATATATATATTTTTTTTTTTAATATACTAAGGTGTTTCAAAAAAATATTTTGATTTTTCATGCTCCAACCCCTCAAAACTTGAGTTTTGATAGAAAAAAAAAACATTCTCGCGAAGAGGGAGCTCTGTATGTAGCTTGAGTGTAAGTCGCGGCTCATTGGACGTTTATAATTATAACAGCCGAATTAGCGTTTGTGACGAACTTTTTTTAAGGCTAAAATTTAAGACCATGGGGGGATTGTATTTCAAATAAAAAGAATCTTCAATGATTCAGAAGTTGCAAACGATATTGCTGAACGAAAAGTAGCTTTGCGCGCGAAATATAATTTATAATTAACTAAGGATAGAGATCAAGCGCAATATATAGTTTTAGTCGCTGATTTTCATCGAAAGACTTATATGTCATGTGTAAAAAGGCGTCATTGGCATCAATATTTACCGAAAATAAATAAATAAATGACAGTTTTGCGTTTTTTGTCTTTTTGCATAAAGTCATAGCGGAAAAATTTTTAAGGATGTATATGAGCCACGTAATTCCAGTCGAAAATAGTTTTGGTGAGAATTTCAAGTGCTTCGCGTTGAAGCAAAAATTTGAAAAAAATCAAACATATTGAAGATGATAATAATATCGATTTCCATTAATAACAATACCGAAAAAACTATCAAAAAATTGTTTAAACAATGAATTTTTTCAGAAATTTCCCTCAAAAATGTTTTTCGATTGTGTTTAACAAATTTCTCGATTTTTCCGATTGCATATGATTTTTTCAACAATTTTCTTATGGTTTTTAATTTGTTTTTTAGAATTTTGAAAAAATTTATTTTGAAAAGTATTCGTTTGATGATCCGGATACTTCGCGAAGTTAATATAGAACCTTTGTACGGGAACGTATCCAAAATTCATCGCTTTTTCATGCAATTTTCAAAATTAAAAATTTTCAAAAACAAAAATTAAAAAAAAAAAACCATAAGAAAATTCTTTAAAAATTCGTATGTATTGAAAAAAATCGAGGAATTTGTTACATATAATCGAAAAACATTTTTATCGGAAATTTCTGCAACAATTTTTCGCTTAAACAATTTTTTGACAGTTTTTCGGCATTGTTATAATTGTAAATCGATATTATTATCATCTTCAGTGTGGTTGATTTTTTTTTCAAATTTTTGCTTCGACGCGAAGTACTTGAAATTTTTACCAAAACTTTTTTCGACTGGAATTTTGTGGCACATACGTCCTCAAAAGTGAATAAATTTGCTCATACTCGACCTTCCCCAAGACTAATCGCTTTCCTATTTCAGCAAGAGAACAAAGAACCACGGAGCACGTATTTGAGTCGAGAAGAAAAATTATCGCGAAAAAAAAAAAAATTTTCACCACACACGAATTGTTTATGACAATCAATGAACAATTTTTTATCGCAAAATTATTGTTACGAATAAAATCGATTTAAAATTTTTATTCATAACACGATGGTGTCGAAAAAAAGCTGTTCAACTTGAAATTGTTTAGAATTTTTTTTATAAAAAATTATAAATTAGGAATAAACAAAAGTTTATTCAATGAAATATTTTTTTCTCAATTCGAAATAAAATTCTCAACATCTCAAATTTTTTCTTCCAAAAAAATTCGTCATAGACGTTAATTTGCTGTTATAATTAGAAACGTCCAATGAGGCGGCGACTTCCGCCTGAGCCGCAGAGCTCCCTCTTCGCGAGGAATTCTTTTTTTTTTTCCCATCCAAACTCAAGTTTTGAGGGACAGGAGCATGAAAAATCAAAGAATTTTTTTTTTTAAACACGCTAATATATTTAGCTGTACTATCGCTACTCGTTAGGTGAGAGCAAAATGCAGATTTGCGGTTTTTCTTTTTTTTTTTCTTTCTCGGCAAGCCTTTTTTTACGCGCAACGAGACAAATTCGCAAAACGATAAAGACTTTTTTTTTTTTCTTCATTTTTCAACCGCGATTTCGTACTATTCGTATCATTCAATGAATAATGAAAATGATAATGGATAAAGACGATTCGATATTTACTCACGAATATGCTCAATTTTTTTTTTTTTTGTTCTTTATATATGTATAGCGGAGAGTGTGATAGCGCGAGTGAGTGTTCGTTGTAATACACGCCTATACAAGATTCGTTTTTTTTTTTTCCATTTTCTTTTTTTTTGTTTTTGTTTTCATTATAAGTTTACCGCAAGTACAATGTACAAGTTATTGTATCAGAAAATAAGCGACAGTCCGGCGTGCGTGTTTTTTTTTTTCTTCTTTTGTTTAAATATATATATATATATACATAAGGGTGTTTGTTTGCGTTTGTGTGTGTGTGTGTGTGTGTGCGGCTGTATGCACATCGTAAATTCGTGCTTAGAGAACGTTTTATAAACACACACACACAGACACATTGGAGAGCGTGCTCTGATCAGGAGGGTATCGTTGAATTGACAATGCGAGCTGCTTTTCTTTTTTTTTTTTTTCGTTTTTTTCGTTATTTAAATTGTCGTACAGGAGGGTGCCCATTATTTTTTGCCCATCAAGTCCGTGTATGCGTGATGTGTGTGTGTGTGTGTGTGTGTGTTTCTCGTGTGTTCAATAAATAAATAGCGAGGAAAAAAAAAAATTATAATTATAATAGAAAAAACGAGATGGGAAGTTTTTTGTTTTTTTTTTATTTTTTGGGGGTATGTTAATTTTTTTGAAACATGAATTTAAGGGGGACGAGAAAAATGTCGAAAAATTCATCGTAGAGCATGAAAATGCAAGCCTCTCGGGAGAGAAGGAAGGGGGGGGGGGGAGACTCGAATTATTCACAGCCATAACCGAACGGTACAATTCTGCTAACTGACATTTCACTCTCGGGGGGCTTTTCGAGCAGGTCCGAAGGAACACATTATAAGTTACGCGAAAAGTCTCTCGATAGCAAATATATCCATATATATATATCGATATAATGAATATATTATACGCGCACCAGAGTGTCTCAAGGGGGTTGCGTGCATTGAAATGACAAAAAAATACGCCCATTTTCATATTTTTTTGCTTCCTCTTTGGTTTTTTTCTTTTCCAAGGGCTAAAACTTTCTTCATTGAAAAGAAAGTGCGTCGGAAAAAAAAAAAACCACCCAGTGTCGACAGCTGTTTCGTCTCGTTTGAAAAAAAAAAAAAAAAAAAATTCTTCGGCTAGCTCGAATCTTTGGCACGACGGTAGGATTTTTTTTTTTTTCAAAATTTTGCGAAACAAAAATTTGCCTTTTCACGGTAAAATTGCAACTGCTGCGAAATTTTTTAAGTTACGAAATTTCGAAAAAAAAAAAAAAATTCAACACAATGCTGAGAATACGAGCTATAAATTTGAGAAATTTTCTTTTCTTTCTCTTTTCAACTCTGAGACGTAAACGATTCTCGATTGATTTGTCCCCTCCGAAAAATTGGCTGATTTTTTTTTTTTTTTGGCATTTGAAAGAGCGCGCAATCCCCTTTGAAAAGAATATTTTTCTCTTCGCATCACGTTTCTCAACAAAAATTTTCGTAACTCTTGAGCAAAAAAAGAAAAAAAAAAAATAGCTCACGCATAAAGACTCAAAATTTTTCACCGATGGTTCATGTTGAAATTTTGGGGAAAAAAAAAAACAATTTATTTATAAAAAAAAAAGTGAAAAACGAGAATAATTTTGTAAAATTCAAGGCTCGTATGAAAAAAAAGTGGATTCACTAAAGATGCAGCTCTGTCGATGAGCTATTTTTTTTTTTCAATACGAATGATGCGAGAAATCTGACGATAAACAAAATCTCAAAAAAAGAATTTTTTTACTAATCATCCTATTATTCACAAATATAAAAATTTTTAATGCACGTATATATATATATATATATATATATATATATACGGTTAAAATTTTTTTAATCCAATACGACGATACTCTCCTTGATTGGTTTCCCCGTTACCCCTCATAATAGTCACATATATATCTACAAATATATATATTATATATATTTTATATCGTCTATGATATGGTTAGTGCGGCCTAATATATTTTTTTTTTTTTTTTCCCTCACGCGCTAATCCTTCTATCAACGTCATTGCAATTTTTTTTCTTCTCGCTTCATCAGTGACGCCGATCACTGAATAAAAATTCGAGAAAAGTCACTAATTTCGATAAAAAAAAAAAAAAAAAAAAAAAAAAAAAACCAACTGAATTATGCATCCAAATTTGTCAAAAGTAGGCAAAACTCATTTTTTCGTCAAAACAATGACGACGTAAATTGATAAATTACACGATAGGTGTGGTCAAAGAAAAAGAAAGAGAGAGAGAGAAAAAATAATTTGATGAGTATGATGTGTGTGTGTGTGTGTTGAGCTGACAAAATAAAAGGGAGAAAAACGAGAAAACGAAAATTCTTGGTTGTGAGAATTGTAAAAAAAAATTTATTGAAGAGGGAAAAAAAAAAAAATGGATCAAAGAACGAAAATATTCTCGTCTATAGGCTACGGTTTGCCAAATTGTCATTTTTTGGATGAATAATTAGGCTGTCTCACTGCGTTTCAACGAATCTACATCGTTATCTCGGGCAAATTTCACAATTAAACTGTATGCGTGTGTACATATTAGGGTGTTTAAAAAAAAAAAAAAACAAAAATCTTTGATTTTTCATGCTCCTATTCCTCAAAACTTGAGTTTTTATGGAAAAAAAAAAATCCTCGCGAAGAGGGAGCTCTGTAGCTTAAGCGGAAGCCGCCGCTCATTGGACGTTTATAATTATAACAGCCAATTAACGTCTATGACGAATTTTTTGGAAGGAAAAATTTCAGACCATGGGGGATTTTATTTCAAATAAAAGGAATCTTCAATGATTTTGAAAATTGTAAACGATATTGCTGAACGAAAAGTAGCTTTGTGCGCGGAATTTGATTCATTATTAACCAAGGATAGAGATCAAGCGCTATACTTTTAGTCGCTGTTTTCCACCGAAAGACGTGTATGCCACGTGTAAAAAAGGCGTCATTGGCATCGATCTTTACCGAAAATAAATAAATAAATGACATTTTGCGTTTTTTTTTTTTTTGCACAAAGTCATAGCGGAAAAATTGTCAAAGGTGAATAAATTTGCTTTTATAATATCTTCCCTGAGACTAATCGATTTCCTGTTTCAGCAAGAGAATAAAGAACCATGGAGTAACGTATTTGAGTCGCGAAAAAAAAATTTCACCACATACGAATTGTTCATGACAGCTAATAAACAATTTTTTATCAAACAATTATTGTTACGAATAGTAATCGTTCTAAATTTTTATTTAGAACACGATTATGTCAGACAAAGCTGTTCAACGTGAAATTGTTTAGAATTTTTTCATAAAAAATTCGAAATTAGGAATAAACAAAAGTTTATTTAACGAAACTTTTTTTTTCTCAATTCGAAATACCGAAAATAAATAAATAAATGACATTTTGCGTATTTTTTTTTTTTGCACAAAGTCATAGCGGAAAAATTGTCAAAGGTGAATAAATTTGCTTTTATAATATCTTCCCTGAGACTAATCGATTTCCTGTTTCAGCAAGAGAATAAAGAACCATGGAGTAACGTATTTGAGTCGCGAAAAAAAAATTTCACCACATACGAATTGTTCATGACAGCTAATAAACAATTTTTTATCCGAAAAATTATTGTTACGAATAGTAATGGTTCTAAATTTTTATTTAGAACACGATTATGTCAGACAAAGCTGTTGAACGTGAAATTGTTTAGAATTTTTTCATAAAAAATTCGAAATTAGGAATAAACAAAAGTTTATTCAACGAAACTTTTTTTTTTCTCAATTCGAAATAACAATCCTCATGGTTTCAAATTTTTTCTTCCAAAAAGTTCGTCATAGACGTTAATTTGGCTGTTATAATTAGAAACGTCCAATGAGCGGCGGCTTCCGCTTGAGCCGCTTCCTCTTCGCGAGGATTTTTTTTTTTTCTATCAAAAATCAAGTTTCGAGGGGATGGGAGCATGAAATGGGACATTATGCTGCAAGAACGGAACGACAGTGATTTTTGACCAGGGTAAAGTCGAGTGCAGTCAACTTCAGCAGAGTAAAAAAATTACTGCCAATCTGTCCGCGCTGCGTACTATACTTTTTGTAACAAGTGCACGGAATGCGGTTCTTTTTTCTCCCATTTCGGAGCAGAAATAATTCTTTCCGATTCGGGATTCAATTCGTTAAATTTTTTTTTGTCCGTGTATAAAAATTTAACGAATTGAATCCCGAATCAGAAAGACTTATTTTCCGCTCCGAAATGAGGACAAAAACTTTCGAAAAAAACAAAAAAAGACAAAAAAAAATGAGAACAGTGCACTTTCCGTGCACGTGTTATGAAAAATCAAAAAAAAATTGTTTTTTTTTTAAACACGATAAGCGTTGTTTTTTTTTTTTCAAAAAACACGATAAGTGTAGCGTATCAGAGTGTGGGAACGTTTTCCTTTTTTTTTTTCTCGTTACAATCGTGAATATACCGAGTGGCTCGTTCAGCGACTCGTGAATGAATTTTTCACGAGAGTCTCGTTAACATTGCCTCGAATATAAACTTTATAGTCTGCCTGTACTGTGATTGTTTTTTTTTTTTTTTCTATTTTTCGTGTCGTTAATTTTTATTCTATTGTTTGTTTTTTTTTCCCTCTTTCTCTCCCCTCGTTATTATTTGTCTCCTTATTTCAAATTGTTAAACTGTATTTGTTTAGGTCTGTGCCTCCCTCGCAATGGTATGGACGAAAAATTGGCGGATATTCCCACGCGGGTCATAATGCCCTCGTTATTTTCCTTTTTTACTTTTTTTTTTTTTTTTTAATATATATCTTACACATTACGTATGGCCGAGTTGTCAAGTCTATATTTATATAATTAGTCATTTGGTTCGCTTCAAAATTGTTTATTTGTGTCTGTGTGTGTGTGTGTGTTGATGTGTACGTTTTTTTTTCTTCTTCTTCTTTTATCTTCAGAGATCTAAAACCTTTCTTATAAAAACATCCCTCGGCCCGACAAAATATTGCCGAGAGACACTAATATATATATTGTTTCGTCAATGTCATTAGCTTTTTTTTTTTCTTCTTTTTTTTTGAGTTTCTTTGTTTTTGTTTGTTTTTATTTTTTTTTTCGTATATAAAATTCAATTCGCAGTCCTTCGGATCCGTTCGGACGCAGCGCTGGATCTTTCGATTCGTCGCAAAACCCTGAACACTGACAGCAGCTCTAGGGGAGGGAATATTTATCGTGTGAATTTAGGGGGGAGGGGGGGGGGGGTTAAGGGTAATGGGAGGAGATCCCGAGGAAAATTTCGTAAAACGATTTTGTTGTTGTTTTTTTTTTTCCATCTTCTTTCTTCCCATTATCGTTCTTATATTTAGCAGTCGAGATTTTTTTCTCCCCCTCTCTCTCTCTCTCTCTCTCTCTCTCCCTCCATTTTTTCGATCACGTTGATTGGGTTCGTGAATCGCGACGAGCCTTGGCACAGAGAAAATAAATTTTTTTTCTTTTTTTTTTGGAGCTCCGAGCTCGGTCAATGACCGCTGATCAACGAGATTATGAAAAAGACTCGTTAAAAAAAAAAAAAAAAAAAAAAAAAAGGAAAAAGCGATTGAAGTGATATTATATACGAATATGTATATAAAGCGAGAGAGAGAGAGAGAGAGAGACTTTTTTTTTGGATATTGGGGGATTCGGAAAAATTACGATAATTTGGTCCAATAAAACATAGATTATTGGGTCCTTAACGTTTTATTAATTTATTTCGTACTTTTTCTTCTTTTTTTCACCCCCCCCCCCCCCCCCGGGGCTCTCCGATCAATTCGTCCTCGGCTTTCGCGATCTTCGAACGAGCTCGGATTCCCCGATCTCTCGCTCGTCCACGCTCGTCATTTTGCAATATTCGACAAATTTTACGTTCCTCGAGTTCTTCCCCAATCGTGATATATATATACATGTATACATTCGTTGTTATCATCCGAAAAAATATGTATCACATATATTTTCCGAAATATATCATTCGTCAAGTATCTCTCAAATATTTGCCCCTCCGTTTGCTCGTAATCGGTCAAATAGGGAAGAAGTCTCGTTCTTTTCATCTCGTCTGATATGTAATTCGCAAATCGATGAAAAACGAGAAGAAAAAATCGTTTGTGAGAAAATGAAGGAAAACAAAAAAAAATTTACCTTCCCCCCCCTCAAAACATCACACGCGTCCACCTCGTGTCCCTCTGTCCGTATTTTTTTTTTTTTTTTTTTCTCTTTCAGCGGAGAGTCAAGCGATATTTTATTTTTTTTTCTTTGAATTTTTTCTAATTACTTTTTATTTCTGCCTCACGAAGATTTTTGGTCCTCTCGTTTAGTCGTTCGACGAACCTCGCTCGTTTTTTTTTTTCTTTTTTCTTTTTTTCTTTCCTTTAACCCAACTACACACACACATACATATATATATATATACGTGTATATATATATATGTATATATATATATATAGGTTGTAGTTTGTGGTTTTTTTTAATTCCTTTTTTAAAAATGTTTCTTCCTCACTTTTGTTCCCCCGCTCGCTCTCTCTCTCTCTCTCTCTCTCTCTCTTTTTCTCGCTTTTCGTCATTGTGTGAATTTTCCGGATTTTTGTTTATCCGTGTGTGTGTCTGTGTGAGTGTATTTTTGTTGTTGTTTTTTTTCTTTTTGTTGTTGTTGTTGTTGTTTTTTTTTTTTTTTGTCATAACGATAATTGATTACCGTCAGTAGGGCCAGAATGTTGATAACGGCGGTGGAGGAGGTGGCGGTGGCACCGTTGGATATAATGCGGGTCCTGCGATGAGGAGACAGGCCGCCGGTAAAGGCGGCGGCACGGGAGGTAATACCGGGGACAGCGCTATTGCAGCTGCGGCTGCGGCTGCGACCGCCGCCGCCGCAGCAGCCCGACGCATGCCGGACGTTCTCTGCGCTCCTGAATTAACAGTTCCAGCCGTAGCTGAGCACAATTGTCGTATTGCGACTGACGATAGCTGACGATCACGCTGGCCCTGGTACTCGACGTTCTATTCCGAATCCTGTTGCATTTTCGCGTGACCGTTACCGGCCGAATTTCCGCTACCGCTGCTCGTCGTTACTCCGCTGCCGCCGCCGCCGCCGCCGCCGCTGCTTCCCGATGGAAAATTCGCCGGTATTGTCCTCGACGACGAGAAGCACAGCTTCATGATGTATGGAAATTTGCCGTCTGAAACGAAGCCACCTTTTTATTTCTCATTGCTGCTTTCGTCAATGGCGTGTTTTGAAGGAAAAAAAAAAAAAAAAAAAAAGTACAAGCTCGATTCGTTCGAGGAGTTTTTTTTTTTTTTTTTTTTTTTTTTTTAGTCAAGGCGAATATCCCGAAAATTCAATTTACGTTCGATAAATGTAATTTTTTTTTTTGTATAATCTTTATTTTGCGTATATTGACACTCGAAACGAATATCGGGTATGAGTTAATAGTATTTGTCGGGTATTTGGTGCCGTAATTCATGAATCAATCGCAGGAGCGAGCTTAAAGTAGTTCTTGAGCGACCGCGAATCAAAATTTTTCGAAAATCTTAAAATTTCTCGTACAGATTATTTTTTTGGAAAAATTAGCCACCGGGACTACCTGAATAATGAGATGCGGCATTTTTCTTTTGGATATTTTTTTTCTTGGGCATTTTTTCATCGAATTGTACGCTAAGCAACCTTTTGATTCTTTTTTTTTTTTTTTTTTTTTTTTTTTTTTCTACAAGAGTCTATGTGAGAAATTACGCTAATTATTTTCAGGATCCTGTAAAAGAAAAAAAAAAAAAAAATATTCGAGAGTTTCATTTGGGTATCCATCGAATCTCGTGGAAGAAAAAAAAAATTGATTAAAAAATTGTAAAGTCGATGTACATTGGATTGAAGTTAAAAACTGAAAATCATAATCGAGCTATATCGAGAATAGTGACAATTGAGACTGTAGAATATAATAATAATAATACGATATCAATGAGATATAATCGAAACAAAAGTTCCTTCACGAAATATTGAGATTAAATTTATTTTCTTTTGCTATTCATTCGAATAATTTCTCAAATAATTTCAAATAATTTCTCAAATAATATACAATTTCTCAAATAATTTCTCAAATAATCTCAATTTCTTCAAAATATTTACTCATTTTCAATCCCTTCGATGTCAGTGATATCTTTGTGTATTTTTTTTTTTTTTTTCAATTCGATCATTTTTAATCCTTTTCTACAAGTATCCTCCAGCAATTGTAGAAATATCGCATAAAAAAAAAAAAAAATTACGAAACACAGATGAGACGAGCGAAAGAGAATAACGATCGCTTCATTGATATGAACTTTTCTCCGGATTGCAAGAAAAAAAAACAAAAATAATAATTCACGTTATGGCGTTAAAAACCAAAGAATATGCAATTAAGAATACCTCCAAAGTTTCGCAAAATTGACTATAAATAAATTATAAAAACAACAAACCATTGGGTTTTTTTTTCTTCTTTTTTTTGTTTTTGTTTTTTTGTTGAAAATGCCGAATTTGATAAATTTTTTGAAATACTCTGACGATTAATTTTCGAGGAAAATTAATTCACGACGATGCAATTATTTCGTTGTACACTTACTGCTGTTCTCGAGGGCTGTATGATTGCACTCCATGATCGCCTCGACCGCGATACCAACGCTACTGAATTCGATGAGTCCGGACGACGATCTCTCGGACTTGAGGGGAAACAATTTTACGGTTATCGGTGGCTCGATTCCACGCTCGACGAATACACGATTGACCGTGTCCTCGCTTAGATCAGGCGGCGTATTGAAGAAATGTACGATCTTCGAGGGTGGTTGTATTCGATTTTTGTTCGCCATTGCCGGATTCAAGAATCTTGAGAAAAATATTAACGAAGCATAAGCTAATATATATCTATATAAATAAAAATTAAATGCCGTTCGCTGGATAAGCGCATCACTCGAGAACGGCTGGACCGATTTGGCTAATTTTTTTTTTTTTTTTTTTTTTCAAATGTTCGTAATAGTCCGAACAAGGTTTTTGGGGGAAATGAAAAATTGGAAAAGTTGCCCGAAAAATTGGAAAATTCGGGAAAAACTGAAAGTTCTTTTTTCTATGAGATTTTTGTATGAACTCAGGACCATAATTCACGATTCGAACGATGGATATGGGTAATTCTTTTTTCATTTTGTTCGTTATGGTCCTGGAAAAGTTTTCAGGAAAAAAAAAAAAAAAAATTCGGTACAATTAGAAAGGAGAGTTGGAAAATTCGGACAAACTGCAAAAATCATAATTTTTTTATGCACTCTCGATCATAACTGACGATAGAAACGACAGAATGTTAGAAAAAAACATGAAATGATTTTGAGATGGTCCGGGCTTAACACTGGTCGAGTTGGCGTGGAATGCCCCATATATATTAGGGTGTTTAAAAAAAAAAATTTGATTTTTCATGCTCCTCTCCCTCAAAACTTGAGTTTTTATGGAAAAAAAAAATCCTCGCGAAGAGGGAGCTCTGTAGCTTAAGCGGGAGCCGCCGCTCATTGGACGTTTATAATTATAACAGCCAATTAACGTCTATGACGAACTTTTTGGAAAGAAAAATTTGAGACCATGAGGGATTTTATTTCAAATAAAAAGAATCTTCGATGATTTTGAAGTTGTGAACGATATTGCTGAACGAAAAGCAGCTTTGTGCGCGGAATTTAATTCATTATTAACCAAGGATAGGGATCAAGCGCTATACTTTTAGTCGCTGTTTTCCACCGAAAGACGTATATGCCACGTGTAAAAAAGGCGTCATTGGCATCGATCTTTACCGAAAATAAATAAATAAATGACATTTTGCGTTTTTTTTTTTGTTGGCACAAAGTCATAGCGGAAAAATTGTCAAAGGTGAATAAATTTGCTTTTATAATATCTTCCCTGAGACTAATCGATTTCCTGTTTCAGCAAGAGAATAAAGAACCATGGAGTAACGTATTTGAGTCGCGAAAAAAAAAATTCACCACATACGAATTGTTCATGACAGCTAATAAACAATTTTTTATCCGAAAAATTATTGTTACGAATAAAATCGTTCTAAATTTTTATTTAGAACACGACGATGTCAGACAAAGCTGTTGAACGTGATATTGTTTAGAATTTTTTCATAAAAAATTCGAAATTAGGAATAAACAAAAGTTTATTCAACGAAACTTTTTTTTATCTCAATTCGAAATACCGAAAATAAATAAATAAATGACATTTTGCGTTTTTTTTTTTGTTGGCACAAAGTCATAGCGGAAAAATTGTCAAAGGTGAATAAATTTGCTTTTATAATATCTTCCCTGAGACTAATCGATTTCCTATTTCAGCGAGAGAATAAAGAACCATGGAGTAAGGTATTTGAGTCGAGAAAAAAAAATTTCACCACATACGAATTGTTTATGACAGCTAATAAACAATTTTTTATCCGAAAAATTATTGTTACGAATAAAATCGTTCTAAATTTTTATTCAGAACACGATTATGTCAGACAAAGCTGATGAACGTGAAATTGTTTAGAATTTTTCATAAAAAATTCGAAATTAGGAATAAACAAAAGTTTATTCAACGAAACTTTTTTTTTCTCAATTCGAAATACCGAAAATAAATAAATAAATGACATTTTGCGTTTTTTTTTTTTTGGCACAAAGTCATAGCGAAAAAATTGTCAAAGCTGAATAAATTTGCTTTTATAATATCTTCCCTGAGACTAATCGATTTCCTATTTCAGCAAGAAAATAAAGAACCATGGAGTAACGTATTTGAGTCGAGAAAAAAAAATTTCACCACATACGAATTGTTCATGACAGCTAATAAACAATTTTTTATCCGAAAAATTATTGTTACGAATAAAATCGTTCTAAATTTTTATTCAGAACACGATGATGTCAGACAAAGCTGTTCAACGTGATATTGTTTAGAATTTTTTCATAAAAAATTCGAAATTAGGAATAAACAAAAGTTTATTCAACGAAACTTTTTTTTTCTCAATTCGAAATACCGAAAATAAATAAATAAATGGCATTTTGCGTATTTTTTTTGTTGGCACAAAGTCATAGCGGAAAAATTGTCAAAGGTGAATAAATTTGCTTTTATAATATCTTCCCTGAGACTAATCGATTTCCTATTTCAGCGAGAGAATAAAGAACCATGGAGTAAGGTATTTGAGTCGAGAAAAAAAATTTCACCACATACGAATTGTTTATGACAGCTAATAAACAATTTTTTATCCGAAAAATTATTGTTACGAATAAAATCGTTCTAAATTTTTATTCAGAACACGATTATGTCAGACAAAGCTGTTGAACGTGAAATTGTTTAGAATTTTTCATAAAAAATTCGAAATTAGGAATAAACAAAAGTTTATTCAACGAAACTTTTTTTTTCTCAATTCGAAATACCGAAAATAAATAAATAAATGACATTTTGCGTATTTTTTTTTGCACAAAGTCATAGCGGAAAAATTGTCAAAGGTGAATAAATTTGCTTTTATAATATCTTCCCTGAGACTAATCGATTTTCTATTTCAGCAAGAGAATAAAGAACCATGGAGTAACGTATTTGAGTCGGAGAAAAAAAATTATCGCGAAAAAAAAATTTCACCACACACGAATTGTTCATGACAGCTAATAAACAATTTTTTATCGAAAAATTATTGTTACGAATGGTAATCGTTCTAAATTTTTATTTAGAACACGATGATGTCAGACAAAGCTGTTCAACGTGAAATTGTTTAGAATTTTTTCATAAAAAATTCGAAATTATGAATAAACAAAAGGTTATTTAACGAAAATTTTTTTTTCTCAATTCGAAATACCAATCCTCATAGTCTCAAATTGTTCCTTCCAAAAAGTTCGATATAGACGTTAATTGGCTGCTATAATTAGGAGTATAAATGACATTTTTTTTTCATTCATTGGGGCGCATAATGTAGAGTAAGTAAAAATAATGAGGACGTATTTTTTATTTTTCGTTAAAAATGACAGAAATAAGAATGACAGATACAGGCAATTTAATTTCACGGATTTTGATATATGTATATAGATATCGCGTAACATGTGTGACGTCATAATGTTATATTTTTCAATTTGTTATATTAACGGCAATTTTGATTCAAATAAAAAAACTTCATTTATACTCCCAATTAGAAACGTCCAACGAGCGTCGGTTTCCACTTAAGCTACAGAGCTCTCTCTTTGCGAGGATTTTTTTTTTTTTTTTCTATCAAAACTCAAGTTTTGAGGGGCGAGAGCACGAAAAATCCAAATTTTTTTGAATTTGAAACACCAAAAACGTACGAATGATTATATATATAATCATTCGTATGTTTTTGCAATTTTTTTTTTAATTCTTATTTCATTTTATTTTTCATAATCTGTTGTATAATCACCCGCACCTGTTGTTCTTGCTGCCGGTGAAGTCTTTGAAGCTCGCCGTTTTGTCGGGCAGGATGTATGGATTTGTCACGTCAGCGAGAAACGCCTGTTTCGAGAAGCCCAACTGTAGTTTGCCCTCGGTGCCGATCGTAACGTTGTTCAAGTTTTGCAAACATCTCTCGACCGCAATACCATCGCCCATCTGTATCATCGCGCATCCTTCCTTCGTCTTCAAGAATTTTACCTGCCAAACGAAAAAAAAAATCACGAATAACGTACGAAAAAGAAGCTTTTGGAACTTTCTTCTTTCATTTTACAAAGAGGGAGTCTGGAAATTGAGATACGAGGGGAAACGCGTGTCGAAGCCAGAGATGGTTATTCTTGCCGAGGAAAAGTTGTTGTTTTTCCTACTCGATTTTTCGAACGAGTATTTTGGCAGGAGAGAAAAAACAAATAAGAACGAGGTAAACTTGACTTTTAGCTGGAACAAGGGAAACTTTTTTTGGACTTCTCGAGCGAGTATTTTAGCAGGAAATAAAAAATACTCCAAAACAAGAAAATTTGAATTTAAGCATTTGCTCAACTAGGGCATAATTATTTGTCTGATTCGATGCACGAATAAAAAATTGACAACTCTCTAGCCAACATTATTATTCTCAGCTACATATCCCTAATCATTTATCCTTTCGTCTCTAAAACTTAGTTTAATTAACCATTTTTTTTCTCATTTTTACACCTATCGCAGCCTGCGGCAAGCTGCGGATTCGCTCTCGCTTGGGTAAAAGAACGCTTCTCCGAGTGTCCGGCGCTGTGAGAATTCTCACTTTAAGGATGTATCGGACGTACCTTCTCAACCAAAAGTGACTTTCGTCGACAATATCGCATACTTTATGATAAGATAAAAATCGAAAAAAATTCAACCACAAGCAAGACGATAAGTAGATTAATGTTGAACAATAATAATGCCAAAAATTTATCAATAAATTGTTGAAACAAAACATTGTTCAACAAATTTTTAGGGAAAGTTTTTTTTTGACACGTGAAATGAATTCGTTGATTTTTCTGACTAAACGTGAATTTTTTTTTTTTAATTTTCTTATCATTTTGAAATTTCGGTTTTCAAAAATTTTTTAATTTTGAAAAATGAAAGAAAAATCGTGAATTTTTTATATGTTTTCGTAAAAAAACGTTGTATATTACAATTAAGAAGTTTCCAGGGCATTGAACGAATATTTTCGTAAATAAAAACTTTACAAATTTCCGAAAACCGAAATTTCAAAATGATGAGAAAATTTTTAAAAAATTCATGCGTAGTCAGAAAAATCAACGAATTCATTTCACGTGTCAAAAAAAAAAACTTTCCTCAAAAATTTGTTAAACAATGTTTTGTTTAAACAATTTATTTTAATAATAACAATGTTATTATTATTTTATGTTAATATTTCAATAATAATTATGTATAATTATGTAATAATAATATAATAATAATTATGTAATAATATTTTATGTTATTATTTTAATAATAACAATGCCCGAAAGTTATCAATAAATTGTTTAAACAAAACTTAAAAAATTACTTTAAAAAGTAATTTACTTATCGTCTTTATTGTGGTTGAATTCATTTCACGTGTCGAAAAAAAAAAACTTTCCTTAAAAATTTGTTAAACAATGTTTTGTTTAAACAATGTATTTTAATAATAACAATGTTATTATTATTTTGTTATTATTTTAATATATCAATAATTATGTAATAATAATATAATAATAATTATGTAATAATAATATAATAATAATTATGTAATAATATTTTATGTTATTATTTTAATAATAACAATGTCCAAAAGTTATCGATAAATTGTTTAAACAAAACTTAAAAAAATACTTTAAAAAGTAATTTACTTATCGTCTTTATTGTGGTTGAATTCATTTCACGTGTAAAAAAAAAAAACTTTCCTTAAAAATTTGTCAAACAATGTTTTGTTTAAACAATTTATTAATAACTTTTGGGCATTGTTATCATTAAAATAGTGTTATCATTAAATAATATAATTTAAATAATGTTATTATTAAAATAATAACAATGCCCACAAGTTATCAATAAATTGTTTAAACAAAATATTGTTTAACAAATTTTTGAGGGAATTTTTTTTCTTGACATGTGAAATTAATTCAACCACAATAAAGACGATAAAAAAATTACTTTTTAAAGTAATTTTCTTATCGTCTTCTAATTTTCTTACTTTTTAAAGTAATTTTTATATACTAATTTATATACTATTTTTATATACTAATAATTTTCTTATCGTCTTCTAATTTTCTTATTTTTTAAAGTAATTTTCTTATCGTCTTGCTTGTGGTTGAATTTTATTCCGATTTTTATCTTATCATCAAGTATGCAATATTTTCGACGAAAGTCACTTTTGGTTGGGAATTTACGTCCGATACATCCTTAAGGAGCTTCGAAATGAAACGTTGAAGCTTGCGCGTGATTTACCTTGGTGACGTTTCCATAGAGACAAAAGAGATTGAAGAGCTTGTCGGTGTTGACTTTGTCAGGCTGAAGACCGTATACCATCATCACCGAGCCCTGCGTGCTCGATGGTGGTGTTTGACCGAGTGTAGGAACGTAACCGGGCCTCGGTGGTGTTGGATGTAAGGGCTCGCGACCGGCAAAGTCACTCTTTATACCGTATCTCTCGACATACGGCTCGGCATAAGTCGTTGGTCCATTGAAATTTTCCTCATAACGATCGTGTCCTGCCCCAGGTGGAAAGCCAACTTGTGGAGTCGATCCTACCAAAAAAAAAAAAAAAATCAAGGCCCCAAAAAAAAAACATTAATCGACGAAAGTCAGGGAAAAAAAAACAATATTAAAAAAAAAAATTGTATCTTGCTCATTGTACAGAGCCTCGATAAGACATACTCTCTCATGAGAATTTGAGTGTAGAAATTTTCCAGCTAGATCAAGGAGACTTTTCCTTGAGATATATCGTTGTAAGATTCATCGACGAAGACAAACGAGACAAAGGACTTTAATGAAATTTAAGGGAGAGATTAAATTTCTTTCTTCTAACGAAAGACACCCCCCCCCCCCCCTAAATTTATTTCTGATCGAGAGAATTCTCAAATGATACAGAGTCCATTGCACAAATGACTCAACGCTGAGAATCCAACCGATCGAAATGAGACTCTTTATTTATGGTTTTTTTTTTTTTTTTTTTTTTTTCCATTCCTCACTATGCTCGATCGAAAACTGGCTGGATTCTCATCGTTGAAAAGCCCGTCCCCAAGGCCCTCGTTTATAATTTATCCTGTCCATATAATGGATTGATCGATGAAAGAAAAAAAATAAATAAAATGTGAGGATGAAAAAATTTTGGAGAAATTTAAGGTAGGAAAGAAAATAAATATGAAGAGGGGATGTAAATGCCTGATTTTTCGAGGGCCTTGGGATAAGGTTTGAGTATTCCGCATTTAAGCACAAGAATACTGACCATAGGGCTGGGGAGCAGCTCCGTATCGGGGCTCCGCCAACAGTGGAGCCGGCCTCCCGTTTCCGGTAGTGTCATTTTTGTGCGCGCTCGAGCCTGCAACAGATGAAATATGTCTTTCGATCAGCAAGATCTACGTTTCTTCCTATCGATATTTCTTCTCATTTTCCTCTATGTATTTATCTCAAACTCTAAGATATTATGCGCTACTCTTTTTCTTCATTTACATATAGATATATATGTATAGTCCGTAAATTTCGCTTCCTCCCGGATATTGATCCGCGACGAAGAGAGTACAGCGTGGAGCACCGTCATGTATATATATATATATATTCAGGAAATGTACAATGCATTGGTACTAGCACGTTGCACACATTCTCTTTCCTCTCTCCTTTTTACCATTGAGCTTTCTCCCCATATTTCGTATTGTCCTTTCTCTCGCTGCCATTTTCTTCCTTTCTCTCTCTCTCTATCTCTCTCTCTCTTCTCTTCTCTTTTACAATTACTCTATATACTTGTATGGGGAATTTCATGTCGAATCAACGATGCAAAAATAATTTTCAAGCATTTATAAATAAACCTAATTTCCTAAAAAAAAAAAAAAATTGGAAATTGTAAAGTGAATATTTGTCAATCATTTTTGTCCATTCACATCTTCCCTCTGCGAGTCTGGCTCTTTCAATTTTTCCTTTGGATTTTTCCATTCTCACGAAAGTTGGAGCAAAATTCAACTTTTTGAAAAATATAAATTTTTTTGAAAACAAAATTTAAGACACTCTAGAATTATGTAAATAATTTTTTTTTTTTTCGTAAAGATTTACTCTTTCTGGTTGAGCCAAAATTTTGATTAGACAAATGAGAGATCGTTTTTCTACAAAAAAAAAAAAATTGGTTTCGAGCCTCAATTGTGTTTTGATGGATTTATTTATAAAAAATTGTATATTAATTTCGATCTTTTTGGGGGGGATTGATTTGACACGAAATATCTCGCTTATGGATGCTCGTATACAATAATTTCGTTTCTTCAACTCCAGGGTCTCCCAACGTGTGAAACTATCGCGTTCATAGAGTTCTCTGTACAGTTCTACTTTATCTCGCAGGCTCGTATACAATCGAAGTGCCTGAAATTGCACACGACGATGTTGAAACAATAAAAAAAATCTTCTCTCTCTTTCTCTTCATCTTTGCCATTTTTTTTTAAACAAATTTGGACTTTGCCAATTTTTTTTTTATAATTCGTGATAATTTTTTGCAAAACAAAATTAATGTTCCACGTTTTCATTTTTTTTTTAAATGAAAAATAACGAATCTGAGGATAATTTCGAAAAAAAAGCACTATAATGGAAAATATGAATAAATTATTCTCGATCGTCATTGCAATTTCGTCGGTGGAATTTTCTAATTAGTAACTCTGAGAATATCTATTATCGTGAACTTCGAGTGATAAGGGATCGGGGAATAATTGAATGGATGGGCGAATTTATAATCGGAGCTAATATTAGCCCGAGAGTGAGTAATTTTGGATGCGTTGAAAAATTTAATACACAAAATTATCGTCGTAGTCTCGTGACGCGCGAATTAATTCGTTCGTGGCTTCGTGACTTGTCACGAGAAACGTGAGAGGCTGTATAATTTTCGGAGTTAAAACGTGAAATTATTAATTCGTGCCTGACGGTCTCCCAGGGGGAATATTAGAGGGTAGTCGAGATCGATTCTTCGTTGCTCGGCAAAAAGCGAATTAAAGACGATGGAAATTTAATAAGAGATGACAAAAAAAAAACATTGAAAATCTACGTACAGTTCGATAATAATAAATTTTCATTATTTATTGAATCTCGACGAATTGATTCGAAAGAAAAAAAAAATTAATTAAATTTAACGATCTACAGTCGTGTCGAAAAAGGTAGTAATTTTTTTTCAAATTTCAACGAACTAAATTATAAAAATCGATCCCCCTGGACAATATTAATAAATTATTTATTTATTATCTTTTTCAATTGTAATTTTTTCTTTTCATAATTTATTAAATCTTTGTCCCAATTATTCTGTCAAGTGCAATAAAGATAATTTTCATTCTAGAAATTACAAAAAAAAAACATTCAATTAATCCATTAAAGTAATTTGCAAATTACTTCAACTTTTTCGTTTTTTTTTTTTTTTTTTAATTATCTGGAAACAAAAATCATTGTTCTTGCACTTGATAATAGGAAGACTGCAAATTGTACCACGGATAATTAAAAAAAAAAAAATTACAACGAAGAATTATCGCAAAAGATATTGCAAGGATAATTAAAAAATTATTTTTGAAAATGACTGGAAATGCCCATCTCTGCTGCAAGGCCAAATTTTTTTTCAACAAAATTATTTTTCACCCTGTATTCTGATTTGAAGAAAAAAAAAATTATGGAATTGATTGGTAGCGAGTGTAGAGTGTGGAATGTACGATTCTCGCTGAATCGACCACGAAGCATTGGAGGCAAGGGGGGATGAAAAATAAACGGGGATGACGACGCACGAGCGGAAGTGAAGCACGAGAATGCGCACATTCCCATTTGCGACCGCTCGTCCTCGAGCTTTGCTATATGCACTCGATATGAGAAACGAGAGAGAAATATATATATACAAGTTAGTGGATTCAACTCTCCGGCTATTTCTCTGACGGGAAACGTCTCGACGATTGCGTCCGTATGAGATTTACGAGAAGACATTTGTAATAAGAAGAAAGGCTAGAAGCGATAAAATCAAAATATTTTTTTAAAACAAAATTTTCAGACCATTGATAAAACAAAAAAAAAAAATTATATCAAAAATGGAATCATAATTTTCAAACTGATGCAATTTTATTTAATTTTCAATATTTTTCCTTCATCCTGCTATCGGCTACAGTCCTCATACAGATTAATAAATCTTTTTAATTTTTGCTTCCTCATAGACGAAAAAATTCGAATCCATCTATCTGAAAAATTACTCGACCAACCAAGCTGAAACTCGGTACACAGGTAGACCATGTAACCACCTTCGTTTATTGCAATTTTTTCGTAAAATCGCTAAAGAATTTTTGATTTTTCAAAACTTTGAATTTTTCGAAAAATATCTTTTGGCGCTCTAAACTCTCGTAATTTTGGAGCTATCGAGCAAATTTTTTTTTTTTTTCAACGCAAAAATAGACTTAGTCACAAGCATGCTCGGTATTGAATTTGGCAAGAATCGCTCAAGGGATTTAGATTTCAAAAAATGTTGAAATTTTCAAAAAAATAAAATACCGGTTATCGTTTCGAATGTCATTGAAAAGTTTGTGTTCGTTATTGTATTGTGATTGAAATCGAATTCAGAGTTAAAAAAAAAAAAAAACGTGCAAATTATAAATTTGCACATTGCTTCCTCATTATCTATTTATTTATTTTTTTTTTTTCGTTTAAAACGAGTCGAACAGTTGGAATCTTGAGAATCACGAACCAACTTTTTTCTTATTCATCAACTTTTTCAATATTTTTTACAGCTCTTATTGACAATTATTTTGCAATTTAAAAAAAATCGAAAAATCCTTGGAGCATACACAAATATGTATATAAAAAAAAATTCAGCTCAAAAAACCTTGTAGTTTTTTTTGGAAAAAATTTGAAAAAAAAAGGCAGAAAAATTGAAGAACAAACTTGGACTTTTTCGTAAGAGCAAGGGGATGAGATGATGCGGTATGATGATCGCGAGAAATGAGAAATGTATGAGCATGATTTTTGGGCACGAGGGAGGAGGACTAGATGCTCCGTGATTATCATGGCAATTAGCAATTATCGCGTACCCAAAGCTCGAAACGGGAATGGTCGATGCGCCAATGGGGAAGACCGAGATAGAGAATTTTCAAAATTTTATAAAATCCAAACCCTTGAAATCGATTCTTGCCAAATTCAGAATCACACATTCTCGTACTATAGCGCATTCGTATGAGAAGTTTTGGATAAATAGCCTCAAATGTACGAACGTTAGAGCGATCATTTTTCGAAAATTTCAATATTTTATGATATCCGAATACCTCGAGCGATTCTTGCCAAATTTTATACCAAACGATCGTACACCTTAGCCTGTTTGTTGTAAAAAAAATTGGCTCGATATCTCGAAATTTACAAAAGTCAAAGCGCTAACGGTGATTTTCTCGAAAATTTTAAAAATTTTAAAAATTCCAACTCATCGAACGATTCTCACAAAATTCAATAACAAACATCCCCGTCTCTTGGTCTATTTGTATAAAAAAAAAATTCAGCACGATATCTCAAAATTTGCGAAAGTTAGAGCGACCATGGACTTTTTTGTAAATTTAAAAATGACAAAATTCGTAATTTTCGAGAAATTTTGACGAAAATTGCAGCAAAATAAGGGGGTTGGCGCTGCTTTACTTGTCTACGAAAAGACGACGAGTTTAGCTCAAACCGTTCTCAAGTTATAAAGGTTTCAATTTCGCAATTTTTTATAAATTTGATTTTTATAAATTTTGACACATTTCAAGAATTTTGGCACGAAAATCGCAGATTTTTTATTTCATTTTTTAAATGAAAACAAAGCTTCTTCCACGAGAAAGCAACAAAAATAAAAGCCAAGAAATAAATTGTTTTTTCTCTCTCTCTCTCTCTCTCTCCCGTTGTCCCTGGTGAAATTTGCAATTTCGATAAATATTCATAGATCCTGTGGACAACGGTCCTGGAATCGTTGATTACGACGAATATCGTTTTCATTCGTAAATATCTATGCAAATATATTCAAAATTTTTTTTTTTTTTTCAACCAAACCAATGAAACTCGTAGTTTCACGAACAAAGAAATGTCATTTAGTGTCAATATTTCGTGAATAAAAATTTTTAAATTGGTCTCGAAATCGTGAACTCTGAGAAATATGAATTTTTTTTTTGCATTATTGATGTTGTTGTTGTTTTTTTTTTTTTTTTTAATTTGGGGTCCAATTTAATTTTATTTCGGTGTATATGTATAATTTGTCGAAATTATCGTCGTAAATATTTAATTTAGCTGCGAAATTATTAAAATAAATATTAACGAATTAGTATTAATAATAATTAATTAATATTAATTAATATTAATAACAATTTTATTTCGTAGTCTTATTTTTAATGTTAAAATCCTTTTTTTTTTTTTTAAATAAATTCTATCAATAAAGGAAAACAAATTTAATTAATAAATTAATATTAATATTATTTCGCAGTCTTATTTATTATGTTACATTTTTTTTTAAATTATTTTTCTTTAAATCACACGTAAGATGGACTTACCGTTGTTCCAACCAAAAAAAACGTACGTAAAAAAAACGTACGTTTCGTCCTTTGTACGGGCGAGAGAGTTCCCCGGGTATGATTCTCTCGCCGAGCAATCGGAGCTCCGAGGGGAAGGGGGAAGGTTGCGTTAACGAGAGCCGTAGACCTGCCTAAGCCCTCGCACTCACCAGCCCTGAACTTGTCCCAAACCAGTGAGAATCCGCCATCATCATCATCATCATCATCATCATCATCATCATCATCATCAACATCATCATCATCATCAATATGATCATCATCATCACCCCTCATGTCACACAACGAGAGATGGCTGCATCTGCACACAGACAAACATTCCAACATAACACTCCCCCTGTTTCTCTTTCCGTTCTTCGAGCGTAATTTTTTTTTTTTTACTTTTCATTTTTTGTCTCTTGTGCCCCATCGACGGAGAAATCTCGTCTCATCTCGTCAGCTTGGACAAATTTTGGATCGATGCATCGATTCATTTTTTTTTTTTTTTTTCAATCTTTTAATTGTCAATATGCATGTATATTTATTTTTAAATTAATTTAATTTAATTTTTTCCAATCCCCGAGAAAATGGACAATCATTTTTCTGGCTTTTCGCTGCGTGTGGATTTAAGAAGCGTGAGAGGAGAATAACTAGCCGTGTACTGTGATCTTTTTTTTTTTCTCAACTTTCTTTTTTTTTTTTTCAATTATCTTCTCTCTTGCGTTCATTCGGGTATGACTGGTTTATCGTTAAAAATTCTGTTCGGTATTGAAAGATAGATCGAATATGTCAGGTGAATTTTTATTCTTTGGATTTTTTTTATCGGTTCATTCTCCGACACGATTTTTGTTTTTTTTTTTTTTCTGTCCGATTTTATTTCCCGAGGTCTGATCTGGCGAGACGGTAGCAGTGGTCGATTGAATGTTTGTCTGTGAGTGCACTGGTAGCCCTTGGAATGGCACATTTGTGGTGAGCATATATATATATATATAACAATACATATATATATATATATAACAATACATATATATGTATATATATAAATATCATTATTGATATTAACGATTCAAAATATTTATCTGAATGTTTTTGACAATAATATATACATATACATATATATATATTTGTATGTGTTATTTCTCATTTACATCGTGCTCTACTCGTTTATATATATATATATTTATATATCTCGTTTCGTAAATTTTTTTTTTCTTTACTTTTTTTTTCATTTTACTTCGTTTCGTGGTCGATGATTGGTGGGTGGAGGGTCCGGCAGATCTACGGCGTATGTGTGACGTATGTGCATGAATATATATGTATAAATATATATCCTATATTTCGAAGATATATTTATTTATTTTGTGATTACTTATTGTCTCGTTAAGCGAGCTATTGAAGATATTGTTGTTGGTTGTTGTTGTTGTTGTTGTTGTGGTTGTTGTTGTTGATATTTTTTTCATCGCCATCTTTGATTCTTTAATTCAAATTATTTTTCGATCACATTGAAAATATTTATTTCTCTCTCCCTCTCTTTGTTCTTCGAGAAAAAATAAGGATTAAAGGGAGTAAAGGGGCAAAAAAAAAAAATTAGACAGTTCCCATCAGTGGGACGAAATTGAGGAAATTATACGAGTATAGTGTAGAATTGTGAGCTTATGGACCAAGAGGGTGCTTTACGAATGATTATTCGATTAAAGGCACCCATGGGGAATGTCACTTGCTACTGGACTCGTAATTATGTATATATATATATATATATCACTGACTTTCGTCTACTATGCTATACACATATACAATAATGTACTATGTATTCACGTATGTAAACCACTTCACAAGAGAACAATGAGATCCTATTTGTACTCGCAACGGTATGTTCTCGTTAAAAATTCAACGTTGTACACAGTTACGAAATATTTATGTATGTGCATGTATATATATATATATATAAAGCATCAGGAGCAGTATAATGAGATTGTGTACCCTTATGGAAGAGTTTAACGCTCACCAAAGGAACGTTCCATATCCACCGAAACCTTATAACGACGCTAATTTTTATTATCTTTTTTTTTCACGCTTTTCAAGCTCTCAAAGCCAAAGCGAGAGAGGGAGAGAAAGAGAGAGAGAATTTTTCTATTTCCAAGTAAATATCTGTCATCGCATCTTCGTGTACATGTGTCCTTTTTCCCCACACTCGTGTTGGACTGTTTCATCCTGATGTGCTTGTAGTATGTTGTTTATGGAGAGTTATCAGTGGTAGAGTTGTTTTGTACAATGGCTGTCGAGGTTAGGTGCTTCTGCCATTTATCTCTATCTTTTTATCGTTATTTTTGTTTTTTTTTTTTTGCCAATTGTTCAGGCTTGCTATAATTTCTTTTTTCTTTTTTTTTCTGAGGTTCACGTATATTTTGTTTGTTGTGATGGACCTGATGTTGTTGTGTCGATGTTTGGATACCGAGGTGCCCCAGTGGCTTGTGGCGTAGTATTATGTTGAATCGTTGTATTTACGATGTTACACTTGGGCTGTATATATTAGGTATATTATGTTATATATATATATATGAAAGCAGTAGATTCACTATAGAAGACAACTCGATGCTCTGTGTCTCGGGTTATGTGGTATGCTCTCAGCCAGTGTATGATGTGCTTCAACCTCGCCACCACAATCCGTACTATCTCGTACAAGTATATTGAAACTGTATGTACTACTACTAAATTTTATATATACATTAGGGTGTTTCAAAATTAAATTTTTTTTGATTTTCCTGCGGACACATGGCCAAATTGTACCTAAAAAATAAGATTCCCAAAAGCTGAGCTGAGCTGTACTGAGCTGTGCTGTAGCTCAAGTGCTAGGGTATGCTAAAACGTTTTTTGTAAAAAAAAAAACAGTAAAAATTCGCATTTAATGGGTTTTAAATCTAGGTTATTGACTTTTTTCTCAGAAAAGTCTTTACCAGTACAGCTTGATTAGAAAAATTTGTATCGGTCCAAAATTCATCCTCCCTTCAGCCATAGTTCATTTTACATCGAAAAAAAAAAACACTGTACTCCAAAACCTGTGTCGTAAGTAACTTTGCCAAAAAAAAATCTCCTCGTTTACATGTTGAGGATTTTGTTTCTGAACAAGATGAGCCCTTAACGACTTGCAAATTAGTAACTCAAATTTTGGTAATTTTTGATAATTGAATGTACCTTTTGACATAGTTATTTTTTTTCAAATCCCCGTGTTTAAAAAATGCAGAAATGATGTCTGAGGAGAATGAGACGTTGAAAGCTTGAATCGTACCAACGGTGTGCCTAAAACCTTACGACACAGGTTTTGGAGAACAGTGTTTTTTTTTTCGATGTAAAATGAACTTTGGTTGAAGGGAGGATGAATTTTGGACCGATACAAATTTTTCTAATCAAACTGTACCGGTAAAGACTTTTCTGAGAAAAAAAAGTCAATAACCTAGATTTAAAACCTATTTAATGCGATTTTTCACTGTTTTTTTAACGAAAAAAAAACGTTTTAGCATACCCTAGCACTTGAGCTACAGCACTCAGCTTTTTGGAATCTTGTTTTTTAGGTAAAAAGTAACCATTTAGCCATGTGCCCGCAGGAAAATTAAAAAAAAAAAAAATGTAATTTTGAAACACCCTAATATACATGCATATTAGGGCGGAATGAAAAAGATCAATTTCTGCGCATCGTATCGTAATAGCAGAGCGGGAAAGTTGCGTCTTAGCATCACTAAGAAGTGTGCCGAAGGAAAAAATTTACAAACGATATCTTCTGTTTCGGTAAACGCCTTGAAGTTTTAATTTTCTTAACATGGGGTTCAAATGAAGAAAAAACCTCTACCTGATCATTTCAACGGTTCTTTATTCTCAATTGGAGTGCTACCTGGTCATTTAAACGGTTCTTTATTCTTAATCAAGTTCTTTCGTCATTTTCCAATTTTTTTTCCCGAAAAATCTTACTTTTCAAATGCCTGTATCTCCGAAACTAAGCAAGGCATTTAAAATTTTAACATTTCAAATGAAAGCTACATTTTTCTCGCTTCGAGAAAACGCAGTGGGGCTGAAATCGAACTACCCGGTGAGTTCTTATGTATTTTTTAGTGCCAACTGTCCTTGTTGGATTCTTTCTCCATTTGAAGCCCATGTTAAAAAATTCAATACTTTAAGGCGTTTGCCGGAACCGAAGATATCGATTGTAAATTTTTTCCTTTTGGTAAACTTTTCAGTCATGCCAAGACGCAACTTTCTTCCCGGTCTATTACGACACGATCCGCGAAAATTGACCTTTTCAACTCCACCCTAATGCATATGAGTTGTGATATATTAAAAAAAAAAAATTCGTCTCTAGGTTTGTATGTCCGTGTTTTTCACCCTCCTTACACCCTAAATTAAATCGAAAATTTAGCCTGAAAGGAGGGACGAAACTTGGATTGAAACGAGAGCAAAATAAAATGAAAGATGAAAATTGACTCGCGTATGTTGGCATGGCCATAAAAGGCAAAATTGATTTCCCCCAGTGGGTCCGATCACTTAAGAATTATTAATGAAATTATGATTTTTTTTTTAATTTCTCGGTTTTTAAATTTGAAAAAAAAGGACTAAAATGTGGATCCCGCGAGTTTGCATTTAAGGGACGAAAACGCATAACTCGGTAATGTAGGTCATGAATTTTCTCACGGTTTACCTGTACGTGTATAATAAATATTCCGGAATGTACACGAAAATATCTGTAGCTTCGTACATATATATATGTATATTTATATAGGCCGGTTAATAAACGTGTACGTCGTAATTATGGTTGTCCCGGAGTGAAGTTAACGGTGTGTAGCAAAAAAAAAAAGGTCGAGGGAGAATCTTAATTAAATTCAGTCGTTAATCACGAGAGAACTCGAGTAAAAGAGTCAACGTGTTCATTATTATTTAAACAAATAATAAAATGAGTCGTTTCGTTCGGCGAAATGAAATTTGTGCCAAGAGTTTTTTTTTATCGACCAGATATCGTTATCGTGATTATTTAAGGTGACGAATGAGCTATTCGAAGAAAAAAAAAAAAAAGACACTCGTGTATCAGCTAGAACATGCAACATTAGTACTAATACTATATGTATATTAGGTAAGATACGAGTATAAATGGATCTAAAAAAATTGAGATTAAAAGTTTGAGATGAATCTCAAAGATAAATAAATTTCGAGTACATACTTTGCTTGAATTATATATGTATATATGTATAGTTGGGTCTCTGGAGAGTTTTGGGACGAACGTAAAAATCTTTACGAGTTTGCGAATAGGAAAGTTTTGAGACGTCGTTAAGGAAAGAACACACGCACTTTTTTGTTTGTTTGTTATTTTTTTCTCCTCTGGAGGGAAAATCAGAGAGTGCAGTCGGTATAATATACATATATATTTATCCCCCATGGTATTCTCGAAGCAGGACGAATAAATTGTTTGTTTGAGCATCGAAAATATATCTCTATATTTTTTTTTTGCATTTTTTTTATCGTAATGTTTATTTTCATGTCAATACGATTTTTCATTAGTAGGTAATATCGGAAAAATAATGATTTATTCGAAATTTATGTAAACAATATGAATTTTGATAAAATTTTATAGGATATAAATTATTTCAATTTTTGGGCAAAAAAAAACATGTTTTTGACGTTTTGAAGTGAAATTTTTGAGTTTCAGGAAGAATGTTTAATAGATTCGTGATCGATGGGAAAAAAATACATCGATAAAGGGTCCTAAATAAAATTTCAAAAACCCAAGATTTTTTTGAATTTCTACGAAAAATGAATAGGTTCACTATGAACGCTGTAATTTTGATTCCTGATGGACTTGGGACTGCACTTTGTGCTCATTATCTTCGCAATCGTTCAGGCTTCGAAATACTGCTTGGTTCATCGAGATACGATTTTTATTTTTATTTTTAACAAATTTTTAATGTTGGACCATCGATTTTTGATAAGCTCATTTCCGTTAATCCTGAGCGAAGTTATGATCATTTGAAATTTGGGTACTTTCAGGTTTTTGAAAAAGTGGGCAAAAAAAAATGGAGAAATTTTGTTTCTTCGTGTATGTGTATGGGGCATTCCACGTCAAATCGAACGAACGATTTCCCTGACCTATTTTGACTTTTTTGAAACTTTGTATATTCGAGTACTACGTCGAAAGATGATCCATGATTTTTTTTTTAATTTTTGGAGCAGTCGCTTTTGCTCTGTGAATTTTCAAAATATCCAGTTTTCGTGATTCTCTAATTCGTCAAATTGACATACCTCCGCTTGAAGCGAGCCCACGTAAAAAGTGTTCAGACAAAAATTGTTCATAATTGACCGATCTATTTAATCGGATTTTTTTTTTCAAATTTACACCATGCGTTTCATAATAGTTTTTGTGGAAGTTCTACTGGAATCACTTGTAACAAAAAAGTGCCTCAACCGAATTGGCTAAAATTTATACACAACATTCATTCTTATGTTGCCAAGAAACCCTGCAAATTTCATAATGGGATCTGTAGTCGTTCAGAAGTTATGTACCGAAGATGTCGAGATTTCGCATCAGTACGAACTTTTTTTTGAATGTTTATATGAAAACTAAATAAAAATAATCTTAAAAGTTAACATGTAACGTAAGCTTATTGAGCAAAAAAGTAAAACATAAAAACTTGTCTGTATGTGAAGAATCGAACCTATTTCACCTATTCCCAACTTCATGATTTTCACGCTACACTCACACATATCCCAAGTCAATGACCAATTACTCCCGAACGACTACAGATCCCATCATGAAATTTGCAGGGATTCTTGGCAATATAAGAAGGAACATTGTGTATAAATTTTAGCCAATTCGGTTAGGGCACTTTTTTGTTACACGTGATTTCAGTCGAATTTCTACAATTACTGTTATAAAACGCAGGGTGTAAATTTAAAAAAAAATACAGTTGAAGAGATCGGTCAATTATGAACAATCTGAAAAATTAGAGAATCACGAAAACTGGATTTTTCGAAAATTCCCCGAGCAAAAGCGACTGCTCCAAAAATTTTGAAAAAAATCATGGATCATCTTTCGAAGTAGTACTTCGAATATAAAAAGTTTCAAAAAAAAAATCAAAATAGGTCAGGGAAAAATTCGCATTTTTGCATTCGATTTTACGTGGAAAGCCCCATATATATATGTACACATATGTCTCGGAAAATGTTTGTGTTTTTTTTCACGTACTCTTCCCTCTCTCAGCCCGATATTACGAAACGTTGGAATCGTAAAAGCTTTTGAAATCGTAAAATGTATTTTAACGAGTTGGAGGCTGCACTTACGATCGTCTATAAATCAATCTTCTCTCAGGGTTTTTTTCGGGGATCGATAAAACAGAGGCGAACAATAGAAGCTCGTCACATTTACTTTGCCATGCGTCGACCATTAAACATACATACGGGGCATTCCATGTCAACGTTCGATGTTTCGAAATTTTTTCGAAAATTTTCGAGTCTCATGAATATTGACAGAAAAAAAATGTTGGCACTCATCGATCGACGTTTTCATAATAATAACTCGAAATAATTTTAATTTAAATTGCTGCAGGAGTAATTTTAAAGAAATAAAAATTAAACAATTCACCAAACGATCGTAATTAATTATTTCATCAAATTTAATCCTCGAGTAATCTTTGATTGATTCTTTTACATTAAAATTTCAGCCAAACTCAGTCCGACGAGTTAATTTATATTTCTCAAGGGCATAATTTAAGTGCAAAAAAAAAAAATTGAACACTCCTGAAGACCTTGAAGTTTTTTAAATAATAAAGATTCATCTTCGAACAGGTGTAATTTTATTGCCTGAGATAGAATTTAATTTTTCAGGGAGAAAAAAAGTCGAGAACATCTCTACGGTGTTGATTGTCGTTTTTTTTTCTTCAGTTTTTTGGAATATTAAAAAATATTAAAAAAAAAAAGTTAACCACGTAGGGTGCCTCGACATGAAACGCCCCATATGTATGATTGATAACGTCGATAGATTTTCCGGTATTCCGTAACGAGAATATTTGGGAGGCTGAGGCCTCTGCATTCCCAGCAACCCTCGAGTTTACATGCGAACTCTCGAATTTATAGTCTCGATGTACACGAGGGACAGCGTGTTAAACTATTGTCGAGGAAAAAAAAAAAAAAAAATCCTCGATATATCGAATTTGTGAACTATCCGGGGGACTGGCGATTAATCAAACGAGAGAATTTTCACTGGGGCTGTACATTTTTACGATTTTCATGATGTCCATTGAGCCTTTTAATCATAGCACCTACATTTGTTCGTACATATCGTAAAAAAAAGTCTACAATTTTTTTAAATCGTTCAACCGTATCGAATTTTTGAAAATCACGTTTTTTTTTAAATTCTTTTCGACGAATCGGGCAATAAATTCGAGAGAGAAATATACGACTGACCGCCATTACCCCGCAGTGGCAAGCTCAGCCTTTATAAAAGAAATATTATTTCGTATGAAAAATGTCTACGAGTGTCCGAAACAAAAACTGAGATTACTACGACGAATTTATCGATAAACGGCTGAAACTAAATTTTTTTTTCAATCGTTTGTAAATTTGTCGAATGACAGAGAGCAACGAATCAAAGTTCGTAGAACTTATGAAAAAAAAAAAATGAAACCTGTTCAGAAAACAGGACAATGGAAAAAAGAAAGAAGAAAAAAAGCTTAGCCATGAGATCCCTCTGAGTATATAAGAGCACAAGCAAACTGACTAAAGTGTAAAAATAAAAGCAAAGAATATATAAGTATAAGAATGAAAAGAAAAAAATGTGATCACCATTACCCCACCTTTGCCCAATGCACACAAAAAAATAAACATACAAGTATAGACGATCCTCGAAATAGACGCGTGTTTACGAACAAGCTGGTGTAAAGGCGAGAACGGGAGACGGGACAAAAATTTTAAAAATATATACATATATAAGAAGAGATTTCGACAGCGGACAGGATGGGCTTTCAGCAAGAAGACTCGAGTCTCTTAGCCTTCTTGGCATTCAATTATCGTGGTGGCTACAGTAAAGCGAGTTAAAGAAGTGTAATGGAGGGGGTAAGAGTAAGAAGGGTGGAGATGGTAGGATAGATTTGAAAATTCTGAGGCTCTTTTCCTCGGGTCTCGATATGACGACAGAGAGAGAGAGAGAGAGAGAGAGAGAGAGAGAGAGAGAGAGAGAGAGAGAGAAATACTAGGGGTGAAAGAGCAGGGAGACTCGCTCGTCGTATGCGGTTCAATTTCCTTCGCTCAATTTCCTTGACGTTCTCTTTCTATGTATATATATATGTGTGTGTGTGTGTGTGCAAGTTTCTGAATCGAGTTTATGTGATATCAAGCAAGAGGCACACAGGAGATGGCAATCGTTATCAGTCCATGAGTCCATGGATATTGCGATCGTCGTTAAAAATCGATAAAAAAAAATCTTAATCACTGGGGAGTGATGAAATTGATCGAGAGAATGACTCTGAAAATTTTGCACTGTACTAAAGGGGTAATCGTGTTGCATCGTCAAATGAGCGTTGCCTCGAGAAAATGTTGAATTTACAATAATATTTCAGTAACCTTTTATCGCAATATTAAAAATTTTCTAACGAAAAATAACGAATTGCAATAAAAAAAATTTGATAATAATTGAGCTAATCTCTGACATGGATGATTTTTTAAAAATGACATGCTCCGGTAACTTTTACATACATTTTTAATTCAGCAAAAAAAGAATAATAATAACAAATGGGCGATAGATTAACCGTACGAATGTTCAAATTTGACATGTTAATGTTGTATTTTGGCTCGGACAAATTTGAGCAACAGATACTTTTTCACTATGCCGAAAAATTCGTTTAAAGTCGAATTGATGGATGGAAAAAAAAAGATACGCAACAAAGTGGAAAGAAAGAATAATCGTCGAGGAGTCGACAAAGATCCCCTCACGATTAACGAGCTCAGAGAGAACTGAAATGAAGAGAGAGAAAGAGAGAAAGAGAGAAAGAGAGAAAGAGAGAGAGAGAGAGAGAGAGAGAGAGAAAGAGAGAACTTCGAGACATATTTTTTGCTGTAGGGAGAAAAGAAAAATCGATGCGAGGTTCCAGTAATAGTCGAATGTCAGAGAAAAAAAACAGTCTATACGAGATCGACGAGGGATTGAAGGGGGAGAAAGAGAGAGTCGAGAATCGTTGAGATAGGTCAGTGCACGTTCTTTCGTACAAGACTCAACTTTTCGTCTCTTTTTTCCTCTCACTCACTCTCTCTCTCTCTCTCTCTCTCGCTCTCTTGAGAGAGAAAATATATTCTTTGACTCGAATCTGTGTTGACGTGACTTCGTTTATCTTCGTTTGCCTATTTATTTTTATCCCAGACTCATACATGTCATCAACTGGCAGAAATTCTAGTGCCTCAAAAAAAAAAATATATATATATATATATTAGACTGTCTCAAAAAAAACTTTTTTTTTTTTTCGATCCCCCAAGTCATGAAACTATAGTTAATAACATAATATTGAACCTCGTGAAAGGAAATCGCCGTGCGATTTTTTGAAGAGGTGACGCATTTAGTTTTTGTATTCGCCATTTGATTAACACGTAAGAAATCCAATTCTAACGGTTGGAGGTGGATAATAATTTTTCTATGCAATGGACGGAATTCTATATGGTAGCGTTTCACAACTTATATGTTTTCTTTGAATTGGCGCGTCATAGACAATTTTTAACTGCACGATCTTCGAAATGTAGAAATAGTATTTATCAAAACCAAATATTATTTTCTACACGAAAAAGTTTCTATGAAAATTGTTGAAAATTTTATTTTCTCGATAGACGGACACATCAAGTTCGGTTAAATTGAATAAATTAAATGTATTTCATGTATTTGATAGATATTATTCAGCATTTTACTGTGGCCTAGTCGCGGAAGCTAGGCGTTTATCCTATATAGGTGCCCATTTTTCGAAAAGGTGAAAAACCACGTTTTACACAATCTTAAGGAGGTACGACTAGTATGAAGAATCCAACTGACGGACTTGAATTTTTTATATGTTTTTGCCGAATACTTTATGCGCCTATTGCCAAAATTTGAGCTATATTAACCGTTTAGTTTATTCGTAATAAAATTGCAAAGTCGAGCAGTTTGAGTTACTAAAGCACGTCGTCTTATGGAGACGGTTAACCGGAAGTGCTGTGATCACGGTTTTGCTGCTCACGTATCCAACTACACCCGTTGAAAAACTGAAACTTGATAGATTAGATATAATAGATATTGTAAAAAATTGAAAAATTACTCTTCACCGTGTAGTTCTGGCACTACATCATAAAAAAGTTTCAATTTCCGGTTGTAAATGGTCAGAACGATCAAATAGCACCCACAGACTTAGCAACGTCGCGAGTAACAGCTGATGGGTTTCGGCGAACATAACCTAGCTTTGTTTTGATATTAGCAACGAAGATAGAGTCATCTTCGTTGGTCACGTATACCAACTTATAGCATCGCCAATGCGACGTTGCCAAGTGTTTACTTCAAATTCCATCATGTTATTTATGGAGTTTTATTATTTATCACGTATCAATTATATGTATAATTATCATTCTACCGATCGTATTAATTCCACTGAGGTAATTCAAGTCTATTTTAATAGGTTTTCGGCTGATTTAAAAAAATGTTTTTTAGTCCGTTTTTGTGGTAGACATGTCATTATTATTATGATGGAGACTACTATCGAGTCGTTGACAATCTAATTTTTCAGTTTTTATTAGTTCATGCGCAATAAATTAATCATTTACCACAAAATTTTTCACATTATAATCGATAATATGAATAATCAACGCAAATAAACATAAATCAGAACAACTGTGGGTAAAATAAATTTAGACTTTTTTTTGACTCCAAAGAACTAGTCGTACCTCCTTAAAAATTTCGAAGATCGTGCAGTTAAAAATTGTCTACGACGCGCCAATTCAAAGAAAACATATAAGTTGTGAAATGCTACCATATAGAGTTCCGTCCGTTGTATAAAAAAATTATTATCCACCTCCAACCGTTAGAATAGGATTTCTTACGTGTTAATCAAATGGCGAATACGAAAACTCAATGCGTCACCTCTTAAAATAATCGCACGGCGATTTCCTTTCACGAGGTTCAATATTATGTTATTTACTATGGTTTCATGACTTGGGAGATCGAAAAAAAAAAAAAAAGTTTTTTTTGAGACAGTCTAATATATATACATCCGCACACATACTCTCGGATGATTTTTCCCATTTATCGAAACGCTGGCTGATTTATTAACGCGAAAATTTACGTAATCCTCGAGAAATCGAATTGTCATGTTACAATGGCAGCGTCAATTAGCATTTATCGGTGAAAAAAAAGGTCACGAAAGTGCATTCGTACAACTGAACTTTGGTCGGTTGTATGGAATCGCTTTATTGAATCGACACGAAAAATCATATTGAGAAGTTTCAAAGAGACCAAAGACTTAAAAAGAATCGGAAAACTTTTCATCGAGGCGATTATCCACGAAAAAAAAACTTCCAAGTCACATACAAGTTAAATTTGAAAAAAAAATAATAATTTCATACCTGGATATGCATGTCATTGAAATATAAACGACCTGAACGATATACTTTTTGCCCAAAAAATAGTGGAAAAAAAATCTACAAGAAATGTCGAAACAACGAAAAAAAAGTTGGATTTTTTTAAAATTAAAAAATCGATATTAAAATTTTTTACAATCACGATTTTCAAACTTCAAATTACACATAAATATTTCCTTTCTCTTTATTTCGTATTCTCATTGCTATAACCATCGACACGTTAAGTAAAATTGAATTAAAAAAAAAAAAGTTATGACAATATTTATAGTGCAACAGGGTGCAAAGAAAACAATCGCAAAAATTTCGATTCCGATTATTCGGTTACGAAAAAAAAAAAAAAAAAAACAAATGAAAATCTCAAATAAAAAACAATGAAATTCCCAAAATGGCCACAGCTTGAATAATTTTTTTTTTTTCCGTGAAAAGATAAAACTCGACGAGGAACGGGAAAAAAAATATTCGGGCGAAACACTCAAATGAAATACCAACCAAGGTAAATGTGTGTTCCCTATTGGCGTTCACATATCATCGAATATTTAATAAAATTACGCGGAAAAAAAATATATGCGAAAATATATTATAAATAGGTATATATAATAATTTTTTTATATAATATATTTTTTAAATATATACATATAATATATACGCTCATGCGCTTTACTAGACTGTTTGTAATATTCAAAATAATTATTCCGAGATAGAGTATTTTTTTTTCCCACGAACAAGGACAATTTTTAACCCGCAATAAATATGCTTGTGCTTAGCGAGGACACACCGATAGACATCATTAGAACGCTAATATCTGCTTGAAGGTCAACGAGGACATTTACCCTCGTAGATAACCGCGAGCTTTGGTAAACTCGAGCTCTAATACAGCCGTGTAACAAAAGCGGTACACGATTTTACCACGCTTATTTACCCGCGGCCCGATAAATCTGTATTCACACGACTTATCATTATGATCTCGTTGTACTTTCTCACGTACAAAATAAAAGTACCCCAATTTTTTTTTTTTTTCTTTTCAAGCTTTATTCTAGATCGTTTTTTTTTTTCTTCGCATGGAAAAATGTGTGCAAGCGTAGACGAGCTATTAGGCATTGTATATAAGTATATATATATTTAGTTATACCTGAACGAGACTATAATAGCATATCGCACGAGGATATTAGAGAAAACAACCGATCGTTATGGAGTTATCGCAAATGTCCCGGACCATTATGTTCTCGACCTTTCGCTCGTTCATAGATGATGCTCGTGTAGAGCCTAAATAGCAATATTCTCATATATGTATAGTGCTATTAAATGTATAAGCCATGAGCCAGTAGGATACAGGAATATTGCATATTGCTCTCTCGGTACATGACAGAACGTTCTATCCTCGCTCTTCTATCTCTGTTTATCATACGAGTGACCTAGCTTCCCTGTACACTGGAACAAGGTGCTCGCCGAGATAAATCGACAAATCGTCCGAGAACAAAAATAAAAAAAATTACTCAGACAATACATTTTCCTTTTTTTTTTTTTAATATCCCGAAAAATAATATTTTTAATGCTCCTGTCGGTTTTTCACTTTCTCATAAAAGGGAAAAATAGCTTTCTTTTGTGAAAAAATAATAATCAAAGAGAAAGGTTTGACGATGAAAAAGGGAGGGATATGGAAAGTATAATTTTGAAAAAAAAAATCGGATTTTCCAATTTTTAGTGGCTAAATATTTGCCAAGAGGATATTTAAGATACGGGACACGTTTTTTTTCCTCCCCGATGAGTAGAGACACCTGTTGGGAGACGATTGAACTTTTTTTTCGTAGTGACGCCATTTTGAATCTGTAGCTCCGCCATTTTGAGATATTTTTCGACGAAAAAAATCAGACGTGCTCTTGGGAATATTTCAAAAATATGTAAGTATTTTTTCTTTCCACTTCGTGAGACTTGAAAGAAAATTGTGAAAATTTCATCGTTTTTTTTTTTTCGGACATTTCATTCCCATCTGTTCGCATATGTTTGAATGTACAAAATCATCGAATCGGAATTTTTCGATATATCTGTCGGATCGAGGGAGCCAAGAGGAGCGAAAGAGAGAAGGGAGCAAAGAGCAGAGTGCTCGTAGAGTCAACCGGAAGTGAATGGCTCGATAAACGTCGGGGAAAAAGCGAATGTTAAGTCGTCTCATCGTGATGTGTCGTGCAACGAAATTTTCACTTTCATCAGAGATGCTCTCACTTCCTATGTGGTTAATGTCCCGTGTATAGGGAGAGACACGAGATGAAGATGCCTAGCGACGAGGAAAGGGACGAAGAGAAAATTTTGTCGCGCGACGACACGGCAATATGGAGGAAACTTTGAATATTCTTCGACCGTGGGGCTTTTGGTGCGTCGATTCGCGCCTCGACGACTTGACTGACTGGCCAGCCTGTCGCAAATCTACCGTGAAAAGCTCGAATACACGAAGCTAGATTGAGAGACAGAGACGAAGAGACTTTTCTCTCTCTCTCTCTTTCTCTTTTGGTTTCTAGCATATCCTCCTCCAATTTTCTCGATTTTATTTGCCTCTCGGTTTATTCGAATAACTCGCGTCATGGTGGTCCACTGTGAGTCTTTTTGTACAGACGCAGGCCTACCAATGCGATTCAAAATGGCAAATGACAAAAATATATATATAGACAATGACGATTTACTATTCGCAAGATTGGGGAACATCAGTATGGACCATATCATTCGAAACAACTATTTCGTGCTAGACGAGAGAGAGAGAGAGAGAGAGAGAGAGAGAGAGAGAGAGAGAGAGAGAGAGAGAGAGAGAGAGAGAGAGAGAGAGAGAGAGAGAGAGAGAGAGAGAGAGAGAGAGAGAGAGAGAGAGAAGAGAGAGAGAGAGAGACTTTTATTTATGGGGCATTGCATGTCAATTTTTACAGTTAAATTGATTTGATTTTTTTGCTAAATCTAATTTATCTTATTTATAATTAGACTTCATTGATTATTTAATCCTTTATTTTCCTTATTATTGCTATTTTTTCCGAGTCTAATTTACCTTATTCATTATTATTTAAGTCTTTATTTGCCTTATTTTTTCTATTTTTGCCGAGTCTAATTAACCTTATTTTTACTAATTGCTATTTTGCTTTATTTTTTTTTACTAATTATCAGTCTAATTTACCATATTTTTGTTATTTCCTCATCAAAAGACTTCCATTTTTTTTTCTTACTCAATTCATCCTCGTTTTATAAATCATGAGCTACGAGATTCGAAAATGCAAAAAAAAAAATCGATTCCGAGTAAAAAAAAAAGAATTTGCGAAACAAAAAAATGATTTTTCAACATTGCAAAGTTCAAATTTTTTTTTTAATCACACTGACCATTTTCCTCGATTTAAGGTATCGGCTAATCAATTTTCGACAACTGTTCACAGTTACAAAAAAATTAATTAAAATTATCCCAAAAAAAAAAACCTCAAAAATTCAAAGCTACCAGTGACAACGGAAAAATTCGATTAATCAATTTCGTTTTTTTTTTTCTCTCAATTTTTGAAGAAAACAAATCACCGAATCCCACTTCCGTCGAACGAAGTAAATTGTAATGAAGCTCAGCGAGTAGGGCCTTTTTTATTTTCATTAAATTTGCCTCGATGTTAATTTTAACAAAGTTTCAATTTCTCGTTTATTTTTCCCCTCGGTCCAATAACGGAGTCGCCAGAGTAGGAAGAAGGAGGAGAAGAAGTAGAGGAGGAGAAGGAAGAATGGCAGAACGAAAATACTGAAAGCATTGTGGTCTCGCTATGCAGGCCGTGAATGTATATATATATATATATGTATTCGAGAAATGACCCGGTCCGAGAGGCCCCCGATATGACCGAGCCTCGGAGACACGTTCGTCGTCCGAGTGACAAATTAATTGAAGCCACGCGCCAAAACGACGCTGACTGGTAAAACTCGGAGTGAAACATTTACTTTGACGTTGCTTTTTTTTTTTTTAATGTTTTTCGTTTAATTCACATTATTTGGCAAATTTCCAGAAAGTACGAGAGATTTTACAGAAATGGATCGATGAGATTGGATAATTTGAGATTGTAAAATGATAATTTTTGTATGAACGAAGATTCATCGTCGAGGTTCCTTGGGAATATATCGTTAATTAAAATTAAGACGTGTCAATTATTGAATTATTTTCAATTTTTGGTGAATTTGGTTAACGAAAAAAAGGCAAATTATCGTGTGTGGATGAAGTCTTGATTAAAAATAAAAATAAAAATAGGATTTTACGAAACAATAGGAAACGTTAGGGGTTCGTATATGATAGGAGCTTGAGGAATACATCGAGACGAATAATATGATGGATGAATATTTTCTCAAAGGGTTCATGAAGATGAAAAGGAGCGATGAAAATATGACGAGACTAATGGCGTCACGAGTGTGTGACATCTTCCGGTATATATATATATATATATATATATATATATATATATACGTTTATATGGGGCATTCCAAGTCAGATCGACCTGACCAAAAGCCTGACCTTCTCAGAATTAGTATAAACTTTGTGGAAACTTTCTGTTACACTTGTCGCGAATATTTACGATTTTTTTTTAGATTTTTATTCCACGAAGTTTAGACGTTGGCATTTGATATGACTTATGCGGAAATCAAGAATGCCCGAAATTAAATGAATTATAACTCGAAAAATATTGATTATATAAAAAAAAAAGGTACATATAAAAAATTTCAATTTTGAGTGAACTTTAACGGCAAAATATGCAAAAATTTATCGAGGCCGCTGAAGGTTCTTAAAAACTCAAAAAATATTAGTTTTTGCGATTTTCCAAAAACGGTTTAATTTTTTTCGCTAAAAATTTTAGAGAATATTCCACTCTTGGTGTTCAAAAACTCGTATAAATTTCATCGAGGGCTGGGATTTGGTTTCGAAGTTTTGGAATTATTTCATATGATGTCGACGACAGGACGACATGACACGACAGTTTTTACGAAAACTGTGAAAGAAAAAGCACGTAACTTCGAAACCGAATGCCGGCCGATGATGAAATTTACACAAGTTTTCCAATACTAAGACAGGAATATCCTCTAAAATTTTTAGCGAAAAAAATTAAACCGTTTTTGAAAAATCTCAAAAACCAATATTTTTTGAGTTTTCAAGAACTTTCAGCGGCCTCGATAAATTTTTGCATATTTTGGCGTTAAAGTTCACTCAAAACTGAAACTATTTTTATATTTAACTTTTTTTTAAATATAATCAAAAGTTTTCGAGGCATACTTAATTGAACTTCGGAAATTCTCGATTTCCGCATATATTATATCGAATGCTAACGTCTAAACGTCGTCGAATAAAAATCTAAAAAAAAATCACAAATATTCTCGACGAGTAACAGAAAGTTTACAGAAAGTTTAAACTAATTCTGAGAGGGTCAGGCTTTTGGTCAGGTCAATCCAACGTGGAATGCCCCATATAGTTAAATATACAGATTCGATTCCGCAAGCCAGCTGTTTCTATTGCAACGAGTAACACGATTTGACTCGAAGTCTGTTGCTTGTGCGTGAGAGAGAGAGAGAGAGAGAGAGAGAGAGAGAGAGAGAGAGAGAGAGAGAGAGAGAGAGAGAGAGAGAGAGAGAGAGAGAGAGAGAGAGAGAGAGAGAAAGGATAGAAAATCGAGCAAAGAAGTTGAGTAGGAGGTTGATGATACGTCTCGCGAGTCTCGACGCATAATTGGAACGTTATAGCACGAAATTCCTCAGCTTCGGACATTACGACAGGTCGTGGTCGACGACTGATTTTCCTTCTCCCGGGTAAAAAAAAATTTCATTTTTTTTCAAACAAATTTCACGTAATTATTCATCGAGATATTGAATCTGACAATTTTTATTTATCTATTGGGGAAAAAAAAAAACATTTACAAGGAACTTTGCCAAATTTTTTTTTAACCCTAAAAATCCCTAAAATTTCAATGAACCATAACTTGCCCATGCTTCGATGAATCCAGACTTAATTATGTATAGTGTTTTGAAAAGCTCTCGAGTCGACTAAAAAATTTACCGTTGGTATCTCAATTTTTCTGATCATCAGGAGACTCTTTAAGATGGTTGATTAAATTGCGAGAATTTTCCGATAAATCGATGGTAACGACTTTATAAATTTGTAAAAAATTAAATAATCATAGTCGCTCGATGAACCAAGCGGGATTTTGAAGGTTCGACGATTGTAAAAAAAAAGGAAAGACCGGAGTCTCCGACTGATCGGGGAGCAGGGCTATGGTCATTTTTGTAAAAAAAAATTTTTCCAACTAAATGCAATAACCAGGGCCTTCACTGCCCGATGCTCCTCAAATTAGTGGCAATAGTGGCATGAAAGTAGGAAAAAAGTGGCATAAAATCATAAAAAAAAAGTAGCCTCGAATGTTCTATTAGAATTATATCTTTTGACCAATTGTGAATCATATTTTCAGTAGCGTGGTCAAAAAATTTCAGAATTTTTAGAAATCTTATGTATTTTTCATCGCAGTATGTATTTTCACTATACCTATATGAGGCATTCCACGCCAATTCGACCAATGACTTTCTCTCGCCATTCCTGATCTGTTTCATAATTTTTTATACGATTGTCCATACTGACAAAATCAATTCCGAATTTTCTCAGATTTTTTGTTGGACAAACCCTTACTTATTTGTGGTCTTTTTGCCAATCCTCAAACATCCGCAAACTGAGCTTTCACGTGTACAGTGTACCATTCAGCCGAGGGACTAAGCCAGCGATGTTTTTGAGTAAAAAGTATGCAATTACTTTTTGCAATATTGGAAATAGAGTTTTTTTTTTTACCATCAAATCAAGAGTGCCGTTAATCATTATGATCAATTTCTACAAAAAATATAATTCAGTAGCATTGAAAGCATCTTTGAAAGTCATTGACACCACCTTCACGAAATATACATTCTTTTTTTGAGAACTTTTTTTAAGAATTTCCAAAAATGCTGATCTGCTTGAAGTTTGAAAAAAAAAAACAATCTGAAAACAATCATAAGTGATTTTGAGAGTGAGGAAAATGATATAAAAAATCAGAAATCAGATCGGAAATAATGAGGGAAAATCAATGGTCGAGTTGGCGTGGAATGCCTCACATATCAACCACTTTGACCCAGGGGGACACTTCAATTCTCTTTTTTGTATTTTTTTCTTTAATGGTACGTCTTTTCTGAATTAAATTTGGAGATTTTACTATCAATTTGGGTAGAATAGTGTCAATTAGTGGCAATATGTGAAAATTAGAGGCTAAAAAGTGGCGTCATTGGAAAAAGTGGCACCTCAGTGGCAGAGTGGCAGCCCTGAATAACCTGATGTTTTTTTTCTCCTCGTAAGGAATCTCTTGGCTGTTTTTTTGTTGGAAAAAAAAAAAATGTACACTACAAAATTGCCAAAAAAGATGTTTAAGGTCGGACGGACGAACAATTTTGCTTTTGGTGTAATTGAAGATGAGTAATTGGTCGGATCAGAGGATTGATGAAGGATTTTGTGTACATTGAGGAAGAGGATCGATCACGACGTGTGCTATTGTGTATGTGTGTGTGTGTGTGTGTGTGTGTGTGTGTGTGTGTGTGTGTGTGTGTGTGTGTACGTGTGCCACCACGACCCGTCGACCTCTCCCTGACGTAGCTCAAACTCGGGGAATCCGAAATTACACCTTCGGCCTATCTCAGTACGTGTCTCTAAGCCATATATATATATATATATATGGGGTTTTCCAGGTCAAATCGAACGAAAATATGCGAATTTTTTCCCTGACCTATTTTTACTTTTTTGAAACTTTTTATACTCGAGTACTACTTCGAAAGATGATCCATGATTTTTTTTTTAATTTTTGGAACAGTCGCTTTTGATCTGTGAATTTTCAAAAAATCCAGTTTTCATTATTCTCTAATTTGTCAGAATTCCTTCGCTCGAAGCGAGCCCACGTAAAAAGTGTTCGGGCAAAAATTGTTCATAATTGACCGATACTGTTCAACCGTATTTCTTTAGTTATTTTTAAAATTTACACCATGCGTTTCATAACAGTTATTGTGGAAATTCGACTGAAATCACGTGTAACAAAAAAGTGCCCTGACCGAATTGGCTAAAATTTATACACAATGTTCCTTCTTATATTGCCAGGAATCCCTGCAAATTTCATGATGGGATCGGTCAATTATGAACAATTTTTGTCGGAATACTTTTTACGTGAACTCGCTTGAAGCGGAGATATGTAAATTTGAAAAATTAGAGAATCACGAAAATTGAATTTTTTGAAAATTCACAGAGCAAAAGCGACTGTTCCAAAAATTTTGAAAAAAATCATGGATCATCTTTCGAAACAGTACTTTGAATATAAAAAGTTTCAAAAAAAATCAAAACAGGTCAGGGAAATCGTCCGTTCGATTTGACATGGAACGCCCCGTATATAGGTATGACACCCGAGGGATAATTGTCGCTGATGTTGGTTAGGGTGGTTGATCACGAGAATAGATCATCGATATTTTGGTAATACGAGAGAGCGGAGCAATTAAATCGACTCTCGATAGTCGTGCACATATATGAGACATTTCAGGCTAAATCGACAGGGTTGGCTTCGATGACAAATTTTTTAAAAATTTAATTGCATTAAAGTTATCGAATTTTTTTTTTCACAAAATCGTGGGAAAATTATTGTAATTATTATTACTGCTACTATTATCGTTATTGTTATTTTTATTATTCTTATTGTCCAATGTCACGAATGTACAATAAAAAAGTAAAATAATTGTCTGTCCCTGAGAAACAACGATGGAAAAGAATTATGGAATAAATTCCATAGTTTCATGATCAGGAGAGCCCCGTCAATTTGCTATGAAATGTCCCATATATTATTATACGTAATCAATGGCAGTTGAGATCGATCGATTTATACATAGAAAGGTGTCGAGAGTCTTCGTTAAACTTCGATAAAACATATATGTATAAATTTTAAATATGGACCAAGCTTGCTGAAGCTTCGACCGTTGCATATTGCATTCTACGTTAAATATTAAAAAAAAAAAAAAAAACCCCCCCCGTTTGACATTTCGTGTCAATTGAATCGAAAGAGCAAAAAAATTTCATCGAACGATCCTTCGTATTTAATATTTATATTTCAATTGAATCATAATTCACGATGAACATCAATCGTCCCTTTTATTCATTCGATGGAATAAATAATTGGGTCAATTATTCATCGCGATTGAATCGACGATTGGGACGAGTTTTCGTTAATTTGCGTGTAAATGATACATCGATGATTGACGAACAAGCGTGAGCGTAAAAAAAAAAATCATTAATTTTTTTTCGTTTAAATGATGATATATTTTAGGAGAAAAAATTTAACTCACTCAACACAGGTGTCGTATAGTCCCAGCTCTCCGCGTCGTTTTTGTAGACGTTCAGCTTGGTCGGCTGAAACACGAGGGAAAAAAAAAAGAAAAAAAAATAAGAATGCATTATGCGTGGTACATGTATAACATGCTTTATAGGGATGTATATTATATATACATATATCTTTGTTTTTCTTCTGGTAGAGGACAAATATATACGATAGTCGAGAGAAGCCAGAATTATATTAGAGGACAAAAAAGAGAGATAATGTTTTTTTTTCTTCTTGCTCCCTCGGTGCATGCAAGGGAGAAAAAAAATCGTGTTAGCGAGCACGAGATCGAATAAAACTTGTGTGAAACCAGGGTGAACGAGATAAAAAGGCTTTTTTTCGCAAAAAAAAAAAAAAAAAACAAAGAATCGAAAATAAGGATAAATATATAAAGAAAATTCAAAGAGAAAGTCACGGAGGGAATTTTTATTTCCTCGCACATGAGCATTTTCAGCACTTTTATTTTTCTCGTGTTGTGAAAAATCCGGAATTTTATTGGCACGAGAAAAATTGCCAACCCAACAGATCCGATACACATTTATCGTATATATATATATATATATCGTATGTATATATTTCTTACGGTTTCATGTCCCTCGGATAAATATAAAAATAATAGATGAATCCCAGCTGTTCTTGAAAAATAAAAAAATTAAAAGACTCAGGTTCAACGTGCTCGTACAAATTTGACCAAGAAATTTTATCGATGCTGGCGAGAAAATCATAAAAAAGAAGAAAATATGGTAAGAAAAATACGAAAAGCACGTAGGATACTCGTACAATTGCCTCTTTATATATATAAATCCACCGGATACTTTAAAAGTGAGGAAAAAAAAAAAAATCATTTCTCAGACTTTAATTTAGCTCGTGAGCTTCGGTAAAATGATAAGCACGTGTGCACCGGCGCACATATAAATTTTTTTTTTATTGCACATGACACCGGAAGTGCAGCTTTAGTCTTGGGTGTCCTGAAAGGTCACATTTCGTCATAGACGCTTCGACGAGATTTTTTTTTTCTCTCATCGAGAAAGCTTCGAATTTACAGTGCAATTAAAAAATGAAGTTCGACAAATTGTCCTTATCCTTAAAAATTAAGAACAATAATTAAGGAAATGATTAAGGAAATTATCCTTATAAATTAAGGACAAACTGTCCTTATTATTTGTTTTTCCGTTACGTTGGAGTAATATTGCGAAATTCGTGAAAAAAGAAATAGATCGATAATGATGAAAAAATTGTTAAATTGATGTGAACATTGTTAAATTTGGGAAAAAAAAACTTTTAATTCACAACTTTTACGAATATATTACATTTGATTGAACTTGTACACGCATAGGACCGTGTGTATGTATCCATGAGGGCCTGCAAAACATCGTTAACCCTCGGACAAGCACGTATAAAGAGGAAAAGATAGAGATATAGATAGAGAGAGAAAGAAAAAAAAAGTCGAGTATAAGATGCATCGAGCACCAGGAGTAAAGACCCACAAGTTTTAAGCCATTCCCCCATTCCCCCTTGCCCCAAGGTATGCTGTGGAAATGGGTGCAAAGCGTCACCCAGGGAGCAGGGCAAACAGAGATCACGAGGTTGTTGGGTTTTATAATGTTTCTCTCTCGGGGGAAGCCCGGAGAGAGCTCCGGACTCGAACATACACTCTCCGGGGTATGTATACGGTATGATGTCGAGGATTAATGTATAAGCTCATAGGTATATTCGTATGTCAGTGCGAGCACTGCAAGACCTGACGATAATGCACTTTGAACCTTCGTGATGCATCTCTCAATTACAATGTGACCGAGGAGCACGCGGGGGAGCGTATGGAAACACATGGGGGAAGGGGGGGGGGGGGGTAATATAGGCTGGAGGGACAAATGGGATAAATTCTCAGGAGACAACAGTTGGGATTGTGTATTGTAGTGGCAAGAGTTTCAATGGCAATACCGAGCGTGTCATTGTGAATGATTATTGATTGAATTGGGACGAGAGATCGATGGAGGAAATTCATTAAAATTGGTATGAAATGGAGCTCAATCAATTGGATTAATTCATCTTTTTTTTGCAATTATATCGATTATTATTGTGATTTTTTTTTTTTTAATTATGCCTTTAATTAAGGATGTATCGGACGTACCTTCCCAACCAAAAGTGACTTTCGTCGACAATATTGCATACTTCATGATAAGATAAAAATCGGAAAAAAAATTCAACCACAATAAAGACGATAAGAAGATTACTTTTTAATAATAACAATGCCCAAAAGTTATCAATAAATTGTTTAAACAAAACATTGCTCAACAAATTTTTAGGGAATTTTTTGTTTTGTCATGTGAAATTGATTGGTTGATTTTTTTGACTACACATGAATTTTTTTTTTTTTTTTTCTTATCATTTTGAAATTTCGGTTTTCGGAAATTTCTAAAGGTTGTACATATTTATGAAACTATTCGTTGAATGCCCTCGGAAACTTCTTAATTTTAATATACAACGTTTTTACGAAAACATATCCAAAATTCACGATTTTTCCTTCATTTTTCAAATTTAAAAAACTTTCGAAAACCGAAATTTGAAAATTATAAGAAATTTTTTTCAAAATTCGTGTGTAGTCAGAAAAATCAACGAATTCATTTCACGCGTAAAAAAAAAATAACTTTCCTTAAAAATTTGTTAAAAAATGTTTTGTTTCAACAACTTGTTGATAACTTTTTTGGCATTATTATTATTCAAAATTAATCTTCTCATCGTCTTTAGTGTGATTGAATTTTTTCCGATTTTTATCTTATCATAAAGTGTGCAATGTTGTCGACGAGTCACTTTTGGTTGGGAAGGTACGTCCGATACATCCTTAAGGGGTTAGGTACACTTGCAAGGCCAAAAAAAACTCTTTTTTTTGAGGTTTTTTTTCGAAGACAGTTTTCATTATTCATTGATCAATATTTATCAGTTCAAAAGATACACATCTCAAGAAGTTATAGTAATTTTTTCATGTCAAAAGAGTGATAAGATTTACAGCCAATCTCCCAGAGGCCCCAAAAAAAAAAGTTGTTTTGCGATGCGTAACGTAACTCATGACTGGATGATTCGTAGCAAACTAAATCGTTGGAATTAGTTAAAAACAATATTCTCTTGTACTTGACGGTGAAACATTTTGAATTTTCGCTTTATTTTTTTTTTTTTTTATACAACCGAAAAATCAACGATTTTTTTAGTGAAAAAAACATTTTTTACTTTGAACATCCGCCATTTTGTCAAAAAATTCAATTTTGATAAAATCTCGCCGTCAAGTACAACAGAATATTATTTTTAACCAATTTCAACTATTTAGTTTGTTTCAGATGATCCAGTCATGAGTTACGTTATACGCACCGCAAAACAACATTTTTTTTTTGGCCTCTGGAAGATTGGCTGTAACTCGGTTGCTCGTCACTCTTTTAACATGAAAAAATTACTGTAACTTCTTGAAATGTGTATCTTTTGAACTGGTAAATATTGATCAATGAATAATGAAAACTGTCTTCAAAAAAAAATCTCAAAAAAGCGTTTTTTTTTTTTGGTCTTGCAAGTGTACCTAACCTAACCTAATGTATTTCTTATATGGGACACAAAATAAGTGTGACAACGAAGGGTTAAAGTAGTACACAGTTAAACTCCCTTTATAGGCTTTACATTATTATTATTATCATTATTGTCATTATTATTATTATTTAGTTTTTGTTGTTATTGTTATTTATTTTTATATAATTTATATTTATTTAATAAAATAAATAAATTATTTTACATGAATTTCCGTACTTCCTCATACGATGCATATGCGTGGAAAATTCTCCGCTGGCAATAACGGTTTATGGGTTCTTAGTAGGTGTTTAGTGGCTCGTAAATATTTCGTAATCCACCGCAAGCCACATAGCCCAGCGTGAGAGACGAGATGTTCGTCGTACTCGGGCAAGCACGGTAACATCAAGGGGCCAACGACGGAGTGAAATTTCGAGCTTTTCGTAAAATAGAGAGAGAGAGAGAGAGAGAGAGAGAGAGAGAGAGAGAGAGAGAGAGAGAGAGAGAGAGAGGAAGTACTCGAGCATCAGAAATCAGGGAAGTTAAAGGTTGCATTATTCGTCGACCTTAGGCCGTGTTCGGACTCGAGGAACACTTTGAAATTTCAATTCCTGTAAATTATGGGCATACTTCAGCGCACAGTCAAAATAATCCACGACGAGAAATTTCGTTAAGAAAATATCCTTGCTCGACGACGATGACGATAACGACAACGACGACGACGACGAAAGAATAAAATTTCGACAGTTTTAAATTAATTCGTATATGCGAATGACGTTTTCTGAATTTCATGCAAGAAAACTCCAATTTTTTTTATTGCGATCGAAAAAAAAAAAAAAATCGATAAATTATATTTGTATACTCTTTGCAGGAAAGAGTCAAAAAGCGGGAGAGAAAAAGAGAGAGAGAGAGAGAGAGAGAGGACACCACGTTATCGAAGGAAAAAGATAAAATCGTTCGAGCTCAAAACATCCTCGTGACCAATTGTTAGATTGATAGAAACCACGAGTGAATCTGTCGATTCTTCCGTCTATGGTAAAGTGGCACGATCTGTTTTGTCGGGCCACGAATTGTCACTCGGGGGGAGACAACACGAGACCTGGGAAACAGTCGAGTGGAAAAAAAAAACACCAAACAGACTGTAGGATAAGAGCGAAGAGGTATACAGTAGAAAAATACTAGTCGACTCTCAAATTGGTTGGACGAACAGACACGAGTGGTGCAATGTGTTTTTTTTTTTTTTTTTTTCCCCCTCGATTCGTATATATATGCTCGGTATGCTCAGTCGGGGGAATTGAGAAAGAAAGAAAGAGCAGACGGTTGGGAGAGAGGTGCTCGTGGAGAAATTTTTGGCCAACTTCCAGTCTTCTCGTCCGATTGGTCAGATTCGAGTTCGTCTCTCATAGAAAATTCTAAATATATGTATATATTATGTATATAAAGGTCTCTCTCAACTGATAGTGTACTAAAGGCAATACCGCGTTTGGGCGCTGATGGTTTTGCGAGGTGTCGAGGAAATTCGTTCGATAGATTTGGGTCAGACAAGAGAGAGCGAGAGAGAGAGAGAGAGAGAGAAAGAGAGAGAGAGAGAGAGAGAGAAAGAGAGAGGAACTAAACGCTTCGTTTTCATGCGATGAAAATAGCGTTGAATCGTCGATGAGGTCCTCTCGAGATTCCTCTATCTATCCCTTGCCTCGTCCTCTCTTTGTCCTATTGTCACAGCATCGAAATATCTTCGTTAAGGTCGATTCATCGAGAACAGGAAGAACAGATTCGTTCAAACGATCCAATACCGCAATGAAACTCCGACAGAACACGAAAACACTAATTCGACACATACAGACTATACATATATATACACACACACATATATACATGTATATATATGGAATGACGATGCACTCGAAGCATCCGGCCCTCCGCGAGTATATATATGAGAGCACAACGTGCAAAAACCCCTTTCCTGTCACATCAACGTCACGTTTCTGAAATACTCGAGCTATATTCGTCACGTTATACCAATACCAATACCAATTTCTCTCTCTCTCTCTCTCTCTCTCTCTCTCTCTCTCTCTCTCTCTCTCTCTCTCTCTCTCTCTCTCTCTCTCTCTCTCTTTCGTACACCCAACTCGTTGGTATCAAGTAATGTGTGTGTGTGTGTGCATAAGCCATTTGCCCGGTGTCTGAAGGACTTTGCTGCTGGTTATTTGATGCTTATATGCATATTTCTCGTATATGAAATTGGCCAACCGCACGCGTGTACCCCGAAACGAGCATTGAGAATACGAGCGCAATATCACAGAGTAGAGTAAACACCAGCCGGAGTATATTAGAGTGGACGTTATATATATACACGAGAATCATTACAAATATATACATAAAAGTAGGTATTGTTTGTTCATGTATATAAAAATACACGAATATAAATAAATATGATATAAAATATAATTTTGTTGACTTGAAATATTTTTGTTTGTTTTTTGATGTTTTCATACCGAATTTTTGGGTTTTCGGATAAAATTCGATGTGATTCATAATCAGCGGAAAATTTCCGATCGCCTGGAGTCTGAAAATATTGTGAAAGACGGGAAAAACAAAAATCTCAATTTTTTTGTCCACTTTTTTGAAAACCTTTTAATGGGCATTTAAAATGAATTATGGACATTTGAAAAAATTTCAAATGCCCATAACTTTGCTCAGAATTAACGGATTTGGTCTTATCGGGATTGTTTTGAAAAGCCGTTGAGTAGACTCAGAGAATGCCGTTTGTTTCATCCCGAGATCTTAATTTTTTGTACTCAAAAGAACACTGAATATCGGCGAATTTGAGCCCAAAGGGCTATGAAAAAATTGACAAAAATCTATGGTCCTACTTTGAAAATTTGTGAAAAATCGAAAAAAAATCGCAGCTCGATGAACGAAGCGCCATTTTGAAGCTAAAACGGTTGCGATGAAAATGAGCATTGAATAAAGTTTCGACCCCGTCGGGAAGACGAGTTAGATCGATTTTAGTGAACCCATAAATTTTAGGGAAACAAAAAAATGTGCAATTTTTCGTTTTTTCGCGTTTTCGTATCGAATTTTTGGGCTCCCGGAAAAAAATTCGATATAATTCGTAATCGGAGGAAAATTTTCGATCGCCTATAGTCTCAAAATAGTGAGAAAAAAAATTTCTCAATTTTTTTTTCACTTTTTCGAAAACCTGAAAATCACGAAATTTCAAATGCCCATAACTTTGCTCAGAATTCACGGATTTGGGCTTGTCGAGGGTTTTTTGAAAAGCCCAGGAGTTAGGGACTTAGGGAATGCCGTTTGGTTTATCCCGAGATCTCATTTTTTTTGTATCCATAGGAGCGCTTTGAAAATTGGTAAAAATCGATGGTCCAACTTTTAAAATTCGTAAAAAATTAAAAAAAAAAAGAAAATCACAGCTTGTTCTTTCGGGGTTCGAGGGGGGGACTTCATTTTCAAGTTGAAATTAAAAATTTATGCAAGACCTGCAGCTGAAAGAAATTAAATTAGTCTCGTCTCGTAACTGCTATAAATACTCCGAGATATCTCACAAGACGTGAATATTCCAGTTTAATTTATGAAAAATAGGTGGTTTTTGTATATAAAAGCATGCATGTGTGTCTTCGTCATAAACGTTTTGGTAAAAACGAGGGAGACTCTAATTCGCTCCAGTCGTTTTCATTTTTTTTTTTTTTTTCCAGTGAAAAGTTGCTCACTGAATTTTCTCTACTCGGTGAGTTAACTTTTTTTTTTTATTTTTTAATTTTTATTATTTTTCTCCGCTTCTCCGTACCTAATCTCGACGGGGAGGGGAGAGCTCGTCGTTGCTCGTGGCTAAAATTTTAACCCAGCCCGACGAGGCAAAGAGAAGAAGAGAGAGAGAGAGAGAGAAAGAGAAAAAGAGAAGGAGAGAGACAGAGAGAGCAGAGATTCTAGTTGGCAACATTGATGAAATTTCTGCAATTTAATTCCGAGCTCGTACGAATTGTAACGAGAATTTTTCGAGACGAAATCCTTCTCTCTTCAGGAATTGTCCAACACATATTTCATGCTCCCCTGATTCATTTAATTCGATAAATTATGGATTAATTTTTTTTATTATTTTTTTATTTTTAGGCAACTTGACGAATTAATAGATTTGAAATTTTTTTTTGTATTGCTCGAGAGCTTGGAAAAAAAAATGACAAACGTTATAATTTCGTCGAGACGATCGAGAGACAATGAGAGAGAGAAAGAGAGAGAGAGAGAGAGAGAGAGAGAGAGAGACGAGATGAATTAATCTTTCGGTGGATAAATATGCATCAACGTGAGGGCTTAATTTTCGTGCTTGTTTAACGATCGTTTTGGACGAGAGAAAAAGAAGAGAAAGAAGAAAGATACAGAGAAAGTGAGGGAGAAATTGCGAGAGAAAGAGAGAGAAAGGAATATGTGATGATTGACGACGTCGTCGGAAAGTCAAAGCTCTCGCGTATTAGAACGTGTCTTCTCTCTTCGCGAGTTGTCTCGTTGGACATTATTCCTGCATTTTCCTTTCCTTCTTCGCTTCTGAATTTACGATCGAAGGACAATGAGAGGTGTAGCTAAATGAGCTCTGAGAACAAGAGTCTCCCTTTACCCAAAAAAAAATCGTCAATGAGAATTAAACGAATTTTCAATTTTTTTTTTTTTTAATTTCTCACAGGTGTTTCGAAAGAAAAGAAAAAATTCTGCCTCGAAATAAATATAAAAAAAATATGTAATAAATAATTATAAGAATCTAGTTATAATTATAATAATTTATATATAAATTCATATGAATATAAATATATATATATATATAAATATTTTTTTTCAAAAAATACGAATTAAAATAATTAAAATTTGAATTACAAAAAAAATATCGAATGTAAATTATGAAGGAAATATGAAAAGCGCATCGCAACAGTATATGGGGTGAACGCTCTCATCGATGTCTCTCTTCTGTATAAATTCGTTGAAATACCAAGTCAACGATATCCGTCTGTTCAAAGTACGTTCCCCTCTCCCTCAAGCCGCAGCAATGTAGTTTGAAAATTTCCGTTTTGTTTCTCATTCTGGTCTCTCACCCCATGTGATTATTCAGGTCACTTTAGAGTTTGGGGGGGGGATTTAAAAAAATCTTTTTTCGTTCAATTTATCCTCTCGAAGTAATTTTTCACATTTCATTTTGCCATCAACGATTTTTTTTTTCATTAAAAGATCTCGAAATTTTTTTTAAGCTCATTATTGCTCGTTAATTGTGTTCGAGCAATAAAAAATATTTCGTAAATTATCGATTTTAAAAAATCATTGAAAAAAAATACGAGAAGAATTTAAATATGAAATTTTCACTCAATATTGTAAATTAAAATTCAACTAAATATTTCTTCACCGACGAATTAACAGCCAAAACCGGAAGTAGAAATTTCGACGTATCCTCATAAACGAAATTTTGTTTAAAAAAAAGGGGGGGGGGGGGGGGAAATTATGAGAAAGCAATTTTTAATCAATTTTTTGTGGTTTTTTTTAGATACACCGAGCATGGGAATTTTTAATTACGTTTTTATGATTCGTTGTTCAACATGCGATTGTACGAAAAATTGTGAATTTTGTAATACGTAAATAAAAAATTAATTAATTTTAAAAAAAATGTTCGGCGATTCAAGGCTGGATAATAAAAATATTTCTTAGAGGTTATTTGGGGTGGATTAATGGGGGAATCGCGTATATATATATATATATATATATATATATATATATATATATATATATACACATATATATACATATATAGATCGAGGAGAATAACGATGACGAGCTTGCAGCCCATGCCATGCGGAAACGGTCTGTCTTCCGTTATCGACAAGCCATTACAGAACCATCATGCAATATGTGTGTGTGTGTGTGTGTGTGTGTGTGTGTATCGTTATATATTAATAGGGAGGGAGAGAGAAGACGTGAGATGACGGGTCGAACGTTAATAAACAGCAGTACACCCTTGAAACGTGAAATCATCGACTATTTTTGGAAGGGCGAGAAAGGCGAGTCGACTAATGGATCTTGGTGCGGGCCACAGAGCAATGTACTACACCTATATTATATATATATATATATATATATATCGAAAAAGTACCACCCAAGATTCGGGACAAACCATCAGGGAAGAATTCAAACATCTATTGAACGTCTGTGTCAAACTAAAACGAGTTAACGAGAGAAAGAGATAGAGATAGAGAGAGATATATTTCTATATCGAAAACCAGTAAGCTCAAACTGACATTAGACAAGCTTATTGACATTGCCTTCCTTTTTTTTAAGCCACAATTGTTGCTAATTTAACGGTTTTTCCGAATTTTGCAAATTCTTGGTTTTTTTTTTGGGCTAACACGTTTGTTTTGGTCCCAACAAGTATAATCAGGTGGCAGAGCCTGAAAAAAATTAAGGGGTTATACAGGAATATTCTGGTAAATAATTACCAGAATTTCAAACTTATGTATCTCTATTTTTTTTTTTTTTTATTTTAAATATTACATTACTGATACTGATGAGGGGCACCTGCCTTGCCCTGTCGGGCTTAAGGGGGGAGATACAATTAGACGAGACGAAATTAAGCATTTTTAAAAAGCGTTTTTCGTTAAGAAATTTTTATTTAAACATAATGAAACTTTGTATACTTGTTAATACACTTTTGTAGAATGCATAATTTTTTTTTTAACAAAATGGCGGCTGCACGGCGGCGTGAAGAGGATCCATTTTCAAAATTGGCATAGAAGATAACTCAAAAACTAATTAACCGACTTGGCTGAAACTTTCAGGATTTATTCTTCACGATAATAGCCGAGCACTAAACCTAAAAATTTTGGAATATTGCAATGCATGATCGAAAAATTATTGCAAAAACTGAAAACTTTCCGGTTTTTTTCGGACCTATTTGCAGTAATTTTTCAATTTTGCATTGCAAAATTTCGAATTTTTATAGGTTTAGTGCTCAGCTAAATACTATCATGAAGAATAAATCCTGAAAGTTTTAGCCAAGTCGGTTTATTATAGTTTTTGAGTTATCTTCTACACCAAATTTTAAAAAGGATCCTCTTAACGCCACCGTGCACCGCCATTTTGTTTAAAAAAAAAAATTCATATATTCTACAAAAATGTACTAACAATTATACAAAATTTCATTGTGTTTAAATTAATATTTCTTAACGAAAAAGCCTTTTTTAAAATGCTTAATTTTGCTAATTGTAAGCCCTTATGAGGGTTCCTCGATACACTGGGCGCGCATAGTTTTTCTGTTCATTTACGGAACTATTAAGTTTCCGTTGATTTCGCAACCTCTTCGATACCGGCCCAGTTGTGTTTGGGAGAACCAAAAATTTTAGATGGCTTTCGTACCACCGAGCTTGCAGAAAAAGCATTTGTAAAAATGCATTGGTACCGGCCGCGGGATTCGAACACCCTGGCCGCCTGCATGGCAGTCCAGGAGTCGAACCAACTGGACCATTGCTCGCACAAATATTATATTTTTCAAATATTAAAATATTTATTTTTAATATTATCTCCAATAAATATTGATATTTTTCGAATATTGTATTATTTATAATATTGAGATTTTGTTTTTCATTTTAATTTTAATGAAATCTTTTTTTTTTCAATTTCTGTCATTCTTCATTGAATGTGTCAAAGTAGAACGGTATAATACGAGAATTCTTCGTGTAATTTAATACTCCTGTGTCACTTGCCAAATTTAATTGGACGTAAAATGTATTTCAGTCGAATATGTCTCTTTTTTTTTTGCACGAAGATTAATTGTTCCAATTAAAATTTCTCACGCCGTTACGAGGTAAATCACGACGAGATTTTTTTTTTTTTTAATCATGCAATGAAATTTTTTTTGTTTTTTTTTTTTTTTTAATGAGAATAAAGAGAAATAAATTTCTCGTTGTCTTCGGACACTCTGACGAATTCCCTCGCTCAGTTAAGAGCTAGCAATTAATCTATAAACGTCTTGGCATTAGGCGTAATCCCGAGGGCAAGTTATGGTAACAAGTGCACGCAGGCGGTTAAACGAAAATTTGCAAGATGAACACCACAAGCCCCGTGAAAGAGAGAGAGAGAGAGAGAGAGAGAGAGAATTTTGGCAATTCATCAATCGTCGTGAATCTTTATTTTTCGTTATTCCTTGCCAAGATTGAAAATGGCGTCGAATCCGAGATAAATCGAGGATAATAAACGATTTCAAAAAAAAAAAAAAAAAAAAAGAGTTTTTTTTGGCCTTGCAAGTGTACCTAACCCCTTAAGGATGTACCGGACGTACCTTCCCAACCAAAAGTGACTCGTCGACAATATTGCACACTTTGTGATAAGATAAAAATCGGAAAAAATTCAATCACAATAAAGACGATGAGAAGATTAATTTTGAATAACAATAATGCCAAAAAAGTTATCAATGAGTTGTTGTGACAAAACATTTTTCAACAAATATTTAGGGAAAGTTTTTTTTTTGACGCGTGAAATGAATTCGTTGATTTTTCTGACTACACACGAATTTTGAAAAAAATTTCTTAACATTTTGAAATTTCGGTTTTCGAAAATTTTTTAAATTTGAAAAATGAAGGAAAAATCGTGAATTTTGGATATATTTTCGTAAAAACGTTGTATATTAAATTTAAGAAGTTTCCGAGGGCATTGAACGAATAGTTTCATGAATATGTACAACCTTTAGAAATTTCCGAAAACCGAAATTTCAAAATGATAAGAAAATTTTTTAAAAAATTCATGTGTAGTCAGAAAAATCAACGAATTCATTGCAAATGACAAAAAAAAAATCATTCCCTAAAAATTTGTTAAACTTGTTTAAACAATTTATTCATAACTTTTGGGCATTATTATTATTAAAAAGTAATCTTCATATCGTCTTTATTGTGGTTGAATTTTTTCCGATTTTTATCTTATCATGAAGTATGCAATATTATCGACGAAAGTCACTTTTGGTTGGTAAGGTACGTCCGATACATTCCTCGTTAGTAAAAGACTCCGAGATTAGTCGAGGATAATAAACGATTTTCGAAAATTAACAAGTCTCCCTCCCGATAAGGCAGGTTTTTAATTGAAAAAAAAATTAGTATCTGAAAATTCATAAATTTTATATTGAATAAAAAAGAAAGAAAATTAAATTAATTTCGATAGCCATAGGTCTGTGAAAATGTGTCGACAAAATTTTGTGACTAAGAATAAGCTTGAGCCTTCGTGACAGATTGATCAATTAATTACGTTCCAAAATTGATTAGCAAAATCAATTAAATCATTCGTTCGACTTTTTATTTTTTTTATTTAACATTGAATAATTTTTTTTATCGTCATTTGTTAATATTAATTTTATAATAAATTTAAAAAATACTTGTATCCATTAAATTACTTTTTATATTTATTTTCTTATTATCATTCATTTATTAATTTAATTGATATTAATTTTTTTTTTTTATTCGAAAGAAACAAAAGTAATGGGAATTCACATTGGCTCGAGTACATCGAGAAATCTCGGTTGATATCGGCAACGAGGATTTAAAATGTGCTCTTTTGATGCAATTTTGTTGTTTCCCTCGAGTTGCCCAGACTAAAGTTTCATTCACAAAAGGTCCCGAGCCATCGGCCTCGTGCACAAAACTATATACCTACTTCTATCTCTCTCTCTCTCTCTCTCTCTCTCTCTCTCTCTCTGCTCTGGTTCTCCAGGTTTACGTGACTGGCCTCCTGGATTATCTATTCCCCATCTCATCGAATAGTAAATCCTCATAGGAAACAAAAACCGTATTTTTCACGATAGAAAAAAAAAATCCAATATCACTCGAAAGTTGGCAACTCACACGTGTAATTCGGGAATACCCGTGAGGGCATCGAAAGTTAAACCGACCCATTATGTGATGGAACAATGCGAGGAAAAACAAAACAAAAAAGAAAATTCTCGCGTCTGGTTGAATTGAGGTTTTTGGAGCATCAACAGAGGGAGAGAGAGAGAGAGAGAGAGAGAGAGAGAGAGAGAGAGAGAGAGAGAGAGAGAGAGAGAGAATAGAGAGATATGCTATTATTGCAAATAACCACGAGCAATTCTGATTCAGATCGTTAAGTAGTCACGGTCGAAGTGACGCGTAACAAACCGAGGATAGCTCCGGGCTCTCGCGCTTCTATACCGCAAATTATCGACGCGTTAAATTCGACTGCACCGTCGCTGTTGTTCTTTCCACGCTCGACTCACGAGTGTACATAAGTGATGAGTAACACCTCGAGCTACTTTTAATTATTCGATGAGAAAAGATTTAACAATTGGTTTTTCTTTCCTTAATTTATTTCTTTGGAAAGTTATTTTTTTTAATTTATTAGGAAAATTCATTTTTTTTTTTTTTCTTTTTCGTATTACGCAATGAGAATTCGGGAGGACTATCGTTGACTATGAAACTGTGAGAAAGTCAACGTTAAAAATTGCAGGGACACAAAAATCATGACCCAATGATACTTTTCTTGAAAAAAAAAAGAAAAAAAAATGAGTAGGGAGGAAAATATTTTTAGAAAAACGATAATTAATTATTCTCAATCGAAAATATTAAAATATCCAATTATCGATGATAATAGTGGTACAGGCAATTTTTTTCCCCCATAATCACGAAATCGTTTAAAAAATTTATTTGGAATTTTTTCCTCAATTATTTCTTCGCAAAATTATTTTCTTTTTTTTTTCGCATTACGAGAATCCGGAAGGAATATCGTTGATCACGTAACTGTTGGAAGATTAATCGACAAAAATTGCAAGTACAAAGCAAATATAACTTGAAAAAAAAACCACAAACTGACTGGGGAGAAATTTTTTTTTTAGAGCGGCGAAAATCAATTCTTCCGAATGAAAAAGATTAAAATATATTCAGGTATCGGTAATAATCCTGGCAGAGAAATTTGTTTGTTTTTTTTAACAAAAAATCACATTTTTTTTTTGTTATTTTCAATTGAACTCGTCACTGATCAACGGGTCAACAATTTCGGAGGCATCGAGTGACGAGAATTCAGGTGGAATATCATGAAACACCGAGATCCATGAATATTCATTGAAAACACTTCCTGGCAACAAAATTTCCCCAAAAAGTTTGAGAGAGAGAGAGCGCAACAATTCTATCCTCAAGTATTCAACAACAATTCTATGCTGAAGTATTGTAGCGTAATATCGTGAATGTCAGTGAGTGGAGAATTTCTGGTAGTAATAGTTTGGTGGAAAATGGTCCATTATCATTTTCCCTTCTCCATATCCCTACAGTTCCTCGTTTCGTCTGTTTCAACCCCGGACTTCGAGCCCTTAACTTCGACGGAAACTTGTACAATACACAGGTGTGTTCACCGACAACGACTCCCTCGATATACTTCTCTCTTGGTTCGCTCCAATTCGACTACACTTTCCTACAAAGCTATAAAGAGCCATCTCAGCCTATTCCCCTTGAAAATGTCAGTGAAAAAAAAAAAACAACTTCAAGGTCTGATTGCAATGTGGGCAAGACTTTTCTCTCTTCACTTTCACGAATTTCTTTGGCAAACTTATGGAAGACGAAGAAAGCTTCACTGTCAGTTCTCGTTTCTTTGTTTCTCATCGTTCTCTCTCTCTCTCTCTCTCTCTCTCTCTCTCTCTCTCTCTCTCTCTCTCTCTCTCTCTCTCTCTCTCTCTCTCTCTCTCTCTCTCTCTCTCTCTCTCTCTCTCTCTTTCTCTTGTAATTTGCAATTCAAAATGTTCTATATCCCGGGAGAGTATAAAACGAGAAAGCCCCTCGAACTTAAGTTGCCTGTCGTCTTCCCGTCTCTCTCTCTCTCTCTCTCTCTCTCTCTCTCTCTTTCTCTGGCTCTCTCACACGATTATAAACGTCAAGTAATCGAGAACAAACGTCAGGGACGTCAACTCATGGGAATAATGAAATTGATGCAAATTTTAAACTTGTTAGTCATGGATTCGTGAGAAATTTGTAAGAAAAGTTTGAGAGAATCCAATAAGCTTGAAATTTTAGTAGAAACATATTTTTTCAATGCTCGAATAGCTTTGGTTCGATAAAATGTCGCTAGGTGGCGCTTGGGCAGAGTCGATCTCGAAGGAGAGACGGTGCGTCGTTGTACTCATAAGGAGCTCGATCGTAGGCTGGAATTTGAGAGTTCCAAGACTCATAATTAAAACTTTGAATCTTGTAACTCGGTCAAAAGTTAATAAATGAAATATCGTTGGGTTAATTGGCGGACAAAAATAATAAATTCGTGATAATTCGAGTAAGTGATGATTTTTTTTTTCCTGATTAAACCGTGATTAGAGAGATTGATTGATTGATTTATTAGTTATGCCATAGCAAGTCTTTGGCAATGTAAAAATAACAAAAGATTATAATACAAAAGATAGGTTACAGCGTGGTACAAAAGGGTTGAGAAAAAGTAAATTCGATACAAAATGAACACAGTTTGGAAAACGCAGCAATTCAAGACTGCAAGAGGACTATTTACATAAAGGTTAAGAAAGATAACAAAGTGGTAAAGAGCTTGTAATAATTAGGATTGCAGACTAATTTGAGATCATGAAATTCGAAAGCTTAAGATATTCTCTCACATTGAGAGAAACGAGGTTGATAATAGTAGTTTCGCGCGAAAATAGAATAAACAGAAATTAAATTACAATACACTATTACAATGCATATTCACTGTTGCACGACGAGATTCAAGGCTATCGAGACATAAATGAATCAAGGTTTGAAGAAGTCGTGATCTGCTGAGGCAAAGAGTCCCAGAGATACATGGCAGAGAGGGAGAAGGAATGGGTCGAGAGGTATTCGTTGATGACGATCGTGATTACTAGTTGCACTTGTAAATAAATCAAGAATATATGGTGGCGATATTTGCGATGAACTAGATTGAACATGGTTATGCCAAAAGGAAGTAAGAACGCCGTGCTTTTATGCACATCGTGACACAGATCGAAAATAAACCTTATGCAGCAATTGATAAGGCGTTCGAGCTTCAAGTTAAGTTCCGCCGTGAGATGGTAATAGACAAGGCAGCAATAATATAAAAAATTGGGGAAGACTAACGAGGAGATTAAGGATACCCTCAGTTTCTGAGTTCTGAGAGAGAAACATTCGATGGAATTTCAACTTGTGAAGAGTGAAATGGACTTTTTGCGAAAGATGACGATCGTGCGATTTCCATGATAAGTTACTCTTCATTGACACCCCTAAATTTCGCGCCTGATTAACATAAGTGAGGGCCACGCCATTCACAGTTATCGGTTGTAAATATTAAAAGTCTGCGCCACGTATAAAAGGACTGCTGCCTAAAATGAGGACCTTTCAAAGTCGAATTTTTAAAGAAAAATACTTTTTTTTTTCACGAGTTAATTTGTATGTTATTTATTTCATAAATTAATTCGGCAAACCTTATATTTCAAAAGTTTATCGTAAAGCAGAAGCCTTAAGCATGACACATGAATTTTTTCAGATTTTTAGAAAGACGTTTTAGAGTCTTTTTGAGTATCAGACCGATTTGACTCCCCTTATACTTAAGGATGTATCGGACGTACCTTCCCAACCAAAAGTGACTTTCGTCAGCAATATTACATACTTCATAATAAGATAAAAATCGGAAAAAATTGAACAAGAAGATTACTTTTTAATAATAATAATGCCCAAAAGTTATCAATAAATTGTTTAAACAAGTTTAACAAATTTTTAGGGAATGATTTTTTTTGTCATGTGCAATGAATTCGTTGATTTTTCTGACGACACATGAATATTTTTAAAAATTTCTTATCATTTTGAAATTTCGATTTTCGGAAATTCGTAAAGGTTGTATTTACGAAACTATATTCGTTCAATGCCCTGGAAACTTCTCAATTGTAAGCTACAACGTTTTTACGAAAACATATCCAAAATTCACGATTTTTTCTTCATTTTTCAAAATTAAAAAATTTTCGAAAACCAAAATTTCAAAATTATAAGAAAATTAAAAAAAAATTCATGTGCAGTCAGAAAAAATCAACGAATTCATTTCACGTGTCAAAAAAAACTTTCCCTAAAAATTTTTCAAACAATGTTTTGTTTAAACAATTTATTGATAACTTTTTGGCATTATTATTATTTAAAATTAATTTTCCTATCGTCTTTATTGTGGTTGAATTTTTTCCGATTTTTATCTCATCATGAAGTATGCAATATTGTCGACGAAAGTCACTTATGGTGGGGGAAGGTACGTCCGATACATCCTTAAGGCCGTTGACGAAAGCAAAAAGTTAGCAATGGCGAAAACGTCTTCATTAATGAGCTGGAGGCTTCGATCTAACTCAGATGTGGGACAGCTAAGTTATCTGAGTGTCTTTGGCGAAAATCATATGTCGCGAATCGCGTAAATACTGCTCCTGTATCGTTTATGAAAAGAGCGAAGAGGAGAGGACCAAGAACGGAGCCTTGCGGAACTACTGACGTTGTTGGTAGCCAATTGATGATGGTTGTTCTCATCATCAATGACCGTTTGCATTCTACCGGTTAGATAGGAGAAAAGCCAGTCTAGCACCGCGTCAGAAAAACCAATCCTCTTTAGTTTTATGAGAAGTTGTAAATGTGGTATCGTGTCGAACGCGAGAGAGAAAGAGAGAGCACTGAAAAAAATGGTTCGGGATTTACAATAATACTGTTATTGTTGGCCAGTTATAGGTATACTGGTGAAAAAATATTGCCCACACAGAAAATGCAGTAGCCCTTTTAGAAAATCCCGATTGCCGTAAAGTTCATAAAAATATGACTAGTGAAGTATTTCTAATTCAACAATAATATCGCTGGTGAAGGCAAAGCAGTTTTGTCTACGGCGCCTATACTCCGCCTTTGTGGACGACACTCAATCGTCTGGCTAGCTTAGTCATTATAAATAGCTGGAAATTTATCGTTTTTGTAAATCAGCCATACTAACATAGCTCGCGAAACTACACTGTATTGTTCAAACAGCTGTAGTAGCTGATTTTTACATGCCTAGCTATTTCAACCATATAGTATGGCTGCGAGAATAACGTTGTGACACATAGCTATACTAATATGGCTCGCGCAACTATACTACGTTTTTGGAACACCTACAGTAATCTGTTAACGCGTGGTGTCTATGCCTCTGCCTCGCGCGAAAACGAGACCTCGCTACGCAAAATTTGATAATGAACGAGTTTGTGAAGAAGAAACTGAACGAACGGAATCTTGATGAGCTTATACCAACATTTGAAGGTAAGTCTGTTCTCACTTATCTACGGAATATGTAAAAAAGGACTATTTTTCCTGTTATATAAACGCCAATCGTATAACAAGCGAATTTTTGTAGGTTAGGTCAACTGTCATTTTCCTGCAAGGAGAGTATCATATGTCTCCGGGCCATGGATTCTCTCAAACTTCCAGGTGTGTTTCATTAGCTCTAAAAATCAAGTCTCTTTTGCAAAATATTTATGTATGAATATCATTATCGATAACAGATGATTAAAATAAATATTCATGATTATGAAACATATTGGCCGAATTTTTACTGTGACCCGAATATCCCCTACTATATATACTTACCTATACGAGTATAGGTAGGTACAATATCCTGTAATTTATCTATGTAAAATGAATTTATAATTCAGCCATATTCTTTTGGTAGTATGGCTGGTACGTCTACCTCGTATTCTAGCGTTTATAAAACAGCTCTACTAGTATTGTTGGTATACAAAGAATTCTGCCTACACTGACAAAACTGCTATCCACGAAACAACATTGTATATGTTTGCTTCGGCTATAGTATGGCTGGTGTTCGTCTACCTCGTATGCTAGCGTTTATAAGACAGCTATACTAGTATGGTTGGCATACGCATAACTCGTGATGGTGAACTCAACCATACTATGGTATTGCTGAAATAGAGATACTTGTCAGATTCGCGGAGCTATTGGGTATATGTCTGTCATGACATAGTGGTATGCTTACGCCAACGATATTGTGTCAGTCATATTTGTATGGCTTTATTACCTAGATGGTATGGCAGTAGCGTATTTTCCCATATAATATGGCTGAAGCAATAATAATTATGGCTCGAATCGGGAAACTTTTTTTTCAGTGAGAGAACGAAAGATTGTCGATAAAATCGAGGTTCCAAGTACTCGGAGTTTCCACAAATGGGTCTCAAAAATTAATAGAAAATCGTGGCTTGATTAATATCTCGAAGCGCGATAATCTTGAAAATCGTGCAATTAATTACGCCATACGGTCGAATGAATTGACCTCCCAAGGAGATTGGGGAGATACGAGAAGTAGCAGAGGAAACTTCTTGTTCCTTATTACGATGAAAATTTAATTTTAAACTTGCTCCGATACAAGGGCACCTCGCGTTAGAAATCCCTGTGCTCGTGTAAAATCAGGAAATTACTTTCGAGTGTCCCCAACTATAGTGCGGGGAAAAGAGCTCAACGACCAGCTAAAATGGTCATATGGGAAGATCGTTGTTTTATTTTTTCTTTTTTTTATGCTTTAAAATTTTCAAAAAATTTCCATTACTGTTCCAAATGTTATTGAATCAGATTCAGAAAAAAAAAAGTATGAAAATTCGAAATTTGCAAGTTGCTTCCTCATTATTTTATCTCGATGACGAAGCTTCGTCTATGAGGAAGCCAAATTTGGAAAACCCACTTCCTCGTAGAGGGATCTTTATGAGCAAGATAAAGTAATGAGCAAGCAACGCGTGCAAATTCCTAATTTGTACGTTTCTTTATTTTTAAATACTTTTCAAAAGGATCTTTCTCCTCTTTTCGCCTGGATATTCGACGATGTTATATTTTCACCCAGCATTGGTTTTTTTCGAGCATCAGGAGCGTTAAAACTTTATGCTCGGAGACAATTAGAAGAAAAAACGAATGATGATAAAAAAAAAAGGATGCTTAAGAGCCCGGACGAGCGTGTAGGGAAAAAATAATAACATAAAAATGAAGGGGAAAAAAAAGTTAAGTAGAAGAACGAAAGAGTCTCGAGAGCCCGACGTGCAGTTCTCATTGTGAAGAACATTGTGGAAGGAAAAATTTTCTCTCGAGTCGCGAATTGGTATTTTTTTTTTTTTTTTTTTTTTGTAATTTCTACCTCCTCGCTTTCTCTACCAATGCAAATTACGTCGAATGAAAGAGAGGATCTAAAACGCCAAGAAAGAAGAGGAGAAAAAAATGAGTGAGGAAATTGACGTGAAGTAGCAGAGGGATGAAAGGGAGAAAACGTTTTGAGCCACGGAAAAACATTTGTTTTTCTCGACGTTATTATTATGACGTTCTCTCTCTCTCTCTCTCTCTCTCTCTCTCTCTCTCTCTCTCTCTCTCTCTCTCTCTCTCTCTCTCTCTCTCTCTCTCTCTCTCTCCAAAGACGTACCACGATATTTTTTTTTCCTCGCAAATTGCGTGCAACTGCGTTATGCTAATTTTTCAATCGATCCTGAAAATCGATATTTCTAGAAAACTGGCATCCTTGACAATTCCAGACACGAAGTGTGTCAGCCTAATTATTCCGTACATATTGACTTTTTTTTTTTTGCATTTTCCATCGCATCTGACACGAAAGAGGCAAGGTTGCTCGGTGAAAAAAAAAAAAAAGAAAGAATTCTAAAACCTTAGAATTGCTTTTTTTTTGCACTTTTGGCGAACAGTGAGTTCACTATAATCGCTGTAGAACTCTCCTTTTTCTTGAAGTTTAGAGATCAGCTTTGTTCTCATTCAGTGCGCAATCGTTAGAGCTTCGAAATGCTACTTGGCTCGCGGAGCTTTGGATCTTTTTTTTTCAAATTTCCATCGATTTTCAAACTCGAAGAAGCTCGGGATCACGAAAATTTTTGCTTACAATTTTTTTTTTCGGTATTTCTCAAAGGCCCCGTGTGTACGGATGGAAAAATTGAGCTATCGTGGCGATGAAACAAAAATTGGCACCATTTGAGTCTACTCTATAAAGCTTTATCATACTCTACAGTTAAGCCTGAATCGTTTGATCAAGAGAAGAGTTATGGCTAATTGAAATTTTAGGTTTCTAAAATTTTTTTTTCTTTAATTGGAGCTTTTCTGTCTTATCGTCTTTTTGGACCTCACGAAAACTCTGTACGATCGAAAATATTGCGTCAATTATAAATTGCTTCGAAATTTCGACGAAATGTCGTTTTTTTTTGTTTTTGTTTCGTCAACATGTGTAAGAATCGAAGAGACAACGACCGTCGGGATGTTGTATATTTCGTATCCGGTCGAGTTCGTCGTGAGAACGCGCCTCTAACGAATATATATATATATATATATATAGAGAAAGAGAGAAAGAGAGAGAGAGAGAGAGAGAATGAAAAGAGCGATCGATAGTTTGCGACTTGCGCGTGGTTTTCGCGGACACCAACGCGAGAATTTTCTCTCTCTCTCTCTCTCTCTCCCGCCCGTCCTCGTGTGTGGTTTAGGTTGGGTTGGGTTGGGCTTTGCCTTTCATATTTTTCAAATTTTATTTGCCGAATTTTTCAACACTTCTTCATTACTAACAGTAATAATGATAATTAATCGAAACGACCAATGATGCGATTATCAAAAAATTAAAGAATTAAATATTAAATTTTTTAATAACAATAATAATGATAATTAATTGAAACGACCAATGATGCGAGTATCAAAAAATTAAAAATTAATGATAATAGTAAAGCTGAGACGCGATTTCGAGCTTCGAGACGAAGTGCAATGGGTAGAAAGAAAAAAAAAATTAATGTTCAAACTGTCGTGAAAAGTTTTCATCCTTTTTGATCCTTCTACGAGTAGACAGAGGGAATGTGAATCGACGAAGACTCGTACATTATTATGGCAACGAGCGTTACGTGTTACGATTCCAATAGACTCGAACCAAAGAAATCTCATAGAGCGAGAGAGAGAGAGAGAAAGAGAGAGAGAGAGAGAGAGCCATCTATATATATGTATATTTATTTACACGAATATAATATAAATATCAATAATATCAATAAATAATTATAATATTATATATATATTTATATAATATAAATAAATTATTACGTACAAAAGAAAACTTACACATTGCTTTTTGACAATATAATCAAAAAATCATAATTTCACTCTATATGAGCTAGTGGCATACTCGATTTTGTCTTTCTCATAAAGGAAAATTTGTTGAATTTAAAAAAAAATTTTACGATGTAATGGAAAAATTTTCAGCTTGTGTCTCTTGTTCTGTGATCAGTATAAGTTTATCTCGTGGTAATTTTTGCGCCTGTCAATTTTTTTTTTTCCTTTTCTTTTTATACATAAATTCGAAATAAGACCAAAGCATAAGTTTTCTTCACAAAAAATTTCTATAAATAAAAAATATCTTAGATTTTCGAATTGAAAATCAACATAAAAATTATTATAAAAAATAATCAATATTAGATACTCAATATTTTCCGCAAAACTCAAGTTACGTTTGTCGAATTGAAGCCCATTCAAACAAGTTACGAAATGTAACTTTTGAGATTTTGGAAAATATTGAGTATCTGAATTCAAAGACTGAAATTGAACTTCAAAGGCTGTCAAAAGTACTCAATTATTGCATTCGATTTCACCTGTACCAAATAATTTGGGAACATTTTTGTCAAACCTGTGTCGAACTCGGAAACGTTTTCTCTGGCACGTGTATTTCAACTGGAATGATTGTATGTTGGCGTAATAGTAAAATAATAAAAACAATAACCCATTATTTACACCAGTACGCAACAATTGTCCATTGTTCGTTTCAACAGCCACTCCAAAAAATAAAAAAATATGAAAATTGTTAGAATAAATGAGATTTATAATGTTTTTTTTTTACATTTTTATTAATCCTAGGAGTGTTTTTAGAGATCCCAACTTAAAAATGACATATGTTATGTAAAATTTTTTCAGCTTTCTGAAAAAAAACATGGAAATTTTTTTTGAACTTTGGGCAATGGCGAAAAAACGACTTTTCAGATTATAATACATTGATTTTGAGAATCTTCTACACGTATATAAATTAGGCTATATTTTTTTTCGGAAAGTTGAGATTTTTTTACATAAAAAATATATAATTGGTTTTTTTTTTCAATTTAAGCCGCCAAAATGGAATGAAAAAAAAAACAAAAAAGTTTCAAATGAAAGAATTCGATACCCAATGGTAGCTAAAAAAATGGACGAAAAAGTCTAAAAAAAATTATGGCACGTGTTTTTCAACACAGACACCAAGCTGTGTAACTTACAAAAAGATCCCCGATCGTGAAACCCAAACTTGGCCGATAATTGATGTTTTTACTCATATATATATTGTTACGAAATGACAACGCGGATATTTGTTTTCGGGGCGGATTTATTAATTACAATATGATCCCTGATCGCTTATCACAGTACGGCCGCACATCATGACGTTTATCCCGAGACTCCTAAACAACTCAAGGTTCGATCGTCAGTTCGTCAGTTCTGTCAATGACGAGCTCGCTTGTCGTTTCTTCTATCCTGTGTATTTTATTAGGCTACTCTCCATGTTCATAACACTATCCTCCCCTACGAAAAAGTTGTCGTCCCGACAACTTCACTATCTATTTAAGAATTCTCTCCTCCTGGGAGTTGCCGCCTCTACAACTGCCTAAATGTCCCTATGATGTGTCATGGTCCATCGTTCTAAACTCGATCTGAAATACGTAGCCTACACTGTCCTGACATTTGTCCATGTCCTCAGGGAAAACCATGACGAAAAAAACCTGAGGTAGGACAGTGTTCACAAGCTAAATAATTATATGCTATATCCAAATGATCACTGTTCTAACCGTCCTTTACTTGATCTGTCAATATCCCGAGTTAAAATAAACACATTCCTTCAATAATTTTCATCTTCAAATTTCTTCTTTCCTTCCTTTCTCTCATGTAAATCTCTTCTTATGCCAACCATCACCAAAATATGACAGGAATGGTCCGAACTCGGGATCAAAGAAAATCTGTAATAGATTAAATAAAAGCGTAGACTTCTGTACGCACCAATATTTTTCCTCCATTTCATTTTTTTTTATTCTGTCTATTTCTGTTATCTACCTATGATTTAATTATTTTCAATTGCATATAATCTACGTATTGTCTAAATTCAATGTTTTTCTTTACGAAATTCTTTAAAAATTGTTTAAGGTGGCTTTTCTAGCGTCTACAACTCCATGTAAATAACTTCAATTTTACTATATTGATGTATTTATTTTATTTACTTTTTGAAACTTTATTTTCTTTGTAAATCTTGACAAGGACTTCAAAAAAATCAGCCATACTATCCGAGAATATTTTCGGACCTGGATTTCCCCATCAAAAACTCTTTTCTCTTTCTGCAAGCCATCCGGGAATGAAATAAAAAAAAATATAACCTATCTATCAATTCTGACCCCAGCAATTGATCACAGTCTTTTTCAAGACAAAAATTAAATGGCGACTCCTCGGCACTAAGCCCGTCAGGCAGCCCCTACTCCCTATTTCCCGGTGCCCAGAACAAATATTTCATGGCCCAAGCCAACGTGCCTTATCAATCACTGAAAATCCAGTCCTAGATAACCCGAAAGAGCATAACCTCTTCCTCCGAAGTCCGTTGATTAGATTTCACCTATGAATTCTTATTCGTAGAAGGGCGTCATCGAGACGTCAATTTATTCTTTTTCAAATTGTATAACCGCTCAATTGTAAATGCTACTGGGAGTGCCGTTAAGACCTCAATTTTGTTCATAAATAACTGTTATTCATTCGCAAGATTTCTTATCTATCAACAGGTCATCAAGACCTTACTTTTGGTAAACTTTGATTTGTATAATTTTCTTCATAAATATCAATCTTAGTAAATTGTGAATTAACGACCTAAGGACAAAATACATAGCTTTAATGTCGTAACATCCTTTGTTCTGTCATATAGGAATCCGTGGATTCGTCAAATTCCAAATTTTCTTTCAGCTAATCCTTATTATTCTTCTATTACATCGTCCTATGGTGTCCTTATTGCCGTTTACAGAGCGTCGTCGAGGCCTCAACTTTTGTATTCTTCGTATTTTCACGATCCTTTTTCACGAATGTGTCATGGAGATCACAATTTCTTTTTTTTTTTTATTACGATTGAGTTATCAAGACCCGGATTTTATTTTTATTTTTATTCTATTTTTTTAAATTAATTTATTCGATCGCGAACGTCATTTCGATATTTATTTATTGATCATTTTAAATTTAATTTTATTGGTTTCGCGTATCCTATATCCCACTTCTGACACCAATGTTACGAAATGACAACGCGGATATTTGTTTTCGGGGCGGATTTATTAATTACAATATGATCCCTGATCGCTTATCACAGTACGGCCGCACATCATGACGTTTATCCCGAGACTCCTAAACAACTCAAGGTTCGATCGTCAGTTCGTCAGTTCTGTCAATGACGAGCTCGCTTGTCGTTTCTTCTATCCTGTGTATTTTATTAGGCTACTCTCCATGTTCATAACAATATATATGATTCTCTCTCTCGCTCTTTTCTTTTATTTGATTTTTAGTTAGAATTTAAGTCTCTCTGTATTCCATTCTATTATTTTGTTATCTTTCTGCTATCTATACTACTCTGTATAATGCGCACTTTCTATGCTCTATATTTTTTACTCGTGGTTTACCGCCCTTGTAAAATAAAGACAAGTTCCCTCTCTCTCTCTCGCTCTCTCGGCATTTGTGAAAAGAGTTCATTAATCAAAATTAATTGAATGAAAAATGTTTTTTTTTTGTATTTTTTTTTTCCTTCATCGATGTAAAATTAGGCTCATTTACGCGGCGAGATTGTCAGTGGAACTGTCCGCGGTCGCGTTGATGCAAGTAGCAACAGAAGCAGAAGATATTAACGCTCAGACGACGACGTATGAGAGACCGCAAGGGCTTGAGAAGAGACGCGGGATCGTTTGTCTTGGATGTCACACTTAAGCCCGAATTTCGTGCTCGACCTGACATCGAAATAGACTAGCTCTACTGTCTTCTCTCTCTCTCTTTCTCTCTTTCTCTCTCTCTCTCTCTCTCTCTCTCCCTTTCTCGCTCTTGTAAATATATATATATATATATGCACTTGTCTGCAAAAAATTCGAAAAATTTCTCGTATCAGACACATTTAAATTGAATTAATTGCACGGACTAGACAAACTCGACGAGGAAATTAATCGATCTATAAAAAGCACCGAAGCTCGTATTTTATTGACCGAGGTCCCAGTTCGTTTAGTCCCTTTTTTCAAATAGCTATAGGCTAGTTACAAATGGAATTTTTTTTTTTTTCCAAAATTCATTTTCCCAACGCCTCTATAATAATTCGTACAGATGTACCATAAAGTAGCTCGCCACTGGATACCAACTCGTTGCCAGTTCGAAGTAATTACAGAAAGAAACAAAAAAAATCTTAAATTTTTGGTAGTAAAAGGGCAAGTGATGTCTGTAGAGTTGGCTTAGTCAGAAATCGAAAAAATGTTTTTTTTCCTTCCCCCCCCAAAAAATTCTATTCCCTGGTTTCTAATTAGCTATCAATGCTTGTCCAATCACTTGACAGAATCGACATATCGACCGACCGAAATAATAGAAAGAATGAGAAAAATAAAAGAAACGAAAAGCTTTAGTCAGAGATCGAAAAAACAAAAAATTCTAAAATTCTTTTCCCAGGTTCGTAAAGATGCACCACAAAGTTGATCACAACTGGGATCCAACTCTAGCATCTTAATCATGTGAAAAAAAAAAAAAAATATATACATAGTCGTACAATTTTTTTGTAACTAAATATAAAAAAAATTCTCAATTTAACCAAGCCCCATATTTTTTCCTATTACATTTTCTCGTAAATCTTGAAAAATCATAATTCATGTAAATTGAAACCATTTTGGTTTTTCTTGTTAATTTTTTTTCCTTCATTTTTCCCCCGATATTAGGGGGATGATTTCTTTGTTCGAGTCACGCGATATCGGCCTCTGTACAGTTCTACGTGTGTCACGGAAGCTCGAGACAAACTTGCGATATCGATCAGCTGTTTATCTTGCTAGAGCTCGAGTCAAACGACGACGAGACACACACTCATTCGATATACACACACGCACAACACACGGAGGCATAAACATATATATATATATATATATATGTCGCGCTCCGTGTCAACTCATGATCAGCTGACCCGTTTTTTTTTGGTCTCGAAAAAATTATTCAGTATGGGCATTTCGTGTGACGATATATCCATGACATTTCATCAAAATTTCATCCCCCACTATTGTTGGATCTCGAGATAATGATTAATGAATACTCAATTTTGTAAAAATCATAAATTTGTAACTGCTGATCGGATTTAAACGATTAAAAAAATATATTTTTTACTTTTTTTGCCCATTTCAAAAAAAAAAAAAATATGCCGTCGCATCGGAGAAAAGCTCATTAGACAGTTTTCGGGGTAATTTTTCGATTTTTTTTTTATTTTTCTACGAAAAAGCCACCCGGAATTCCACGCTATTTTTTTTCCTAATAGAGTGGGACAATACGCAACTCCGCAGGATTTTTATAAATATGGAAGAGGGTATCAGTTAAGAGGGAAAAATTGTTTCTTGTCAATTTACCCCGAAAACGGTTCAATGAGCTTTTATCCGATGAAGGCATATTTTTTTTCGAAAAAAAAGGCAAAAAAAAATTTCAATATTTTTTTTTTTTTATCTTTCAAATCCGATCGGCAGTTACAAGGTTATGATTTTTACAAAATTGAGAATTCATTGATCATTATCTCGGGTATGAGAATTCTCGGGTATGAAATTTTGGTAAAATTTCATGGATATAAATATTGTCCTTCGAAATGTCCATACTGAATAATTTTTTCGAGACCAAAAAAAGAAACGGAGTGGCTGAGTTGACACGGAGCGCGACATACAAACGTATATATATTTATTCACGTACTAGAGGAAAAATTTAGCGTCGAAGTATAATCAATGGAAATGGCGACCATTTGCGAACGGTCGTACGATTTGTACTGAAGAAACAAAAATTATTAATTTTAAATTCATATAAAAGTTTGGTAAAATAGCATATATATACATATGGGGCTTTTCACGTCAAATCGAACGAAAAAATGCGAATCTTTCCCTGACCTATTCTGTTTTTTTTTTGAAACTTTTTATATTCGAAGTGCTACTTGTCGAAATGTAGAAATGTCTGAAAAATTAGAGAATCACGAAAACTGGATTTTTTGAAATATCACATAGCAAAAAAAGCGACTGCTCCAAAAATTTTGAAAAAAATCATGGATCATCTCTTATAGTAGTACTTCGAGTATAAAAAGTTTCAAAAAAATCGAAACAGGTCAGGCAAATCGTACGTTCGATTTGACGTGAAATTCTCCATATATATTCTCTTCGAACACTTGTATTTGAATAAATTTTATTCAAAATGAACTTTACGTAACTCCGTGGAAAATATTTTTTGCTCTGAATTAATTTTTTTTACGACAAAAATCAATCGATTTTTCGAATTTCTTGCGAAATTTAATTTTATCATATCCTTCTTCAACGACGTATGAAGAATAACGAGGGGAAATGAATGTGTGAAAATTCGTATGAATATGGAGATGAGTATTTCTGGAATAGTATCGTATTTATGGAACCGGAAGTGAGTAAAATTCTTTTAAATATTCATAGGCTCAGCTCGAAATCGAGTTTGAACAAAAAATATATAATGATAATAATTTCCTCGACGATAGTTTTCGTATATGGAGAAAATATTTTTTTCTTCAACAACAAACAAGTCTCATAATGAATTTATAATTAAAAAAAAAAATTTTTTTTTAAAATTATAAATTCATTGTAAGACATTCAAAAGACATTGAAACAAAAAATAGATTTATTTTGTTGTCGTCTGTACGTGTACGTAATATATGCGTTGGTTTGTTGTGCAACGGAGAGACCCGCCGTGAGATCGCGTGTCAGAACCGAACGATGGTGTACGATTATTTTTCTTTTTCAATGAACGAAACAAAAACTGTCATCTAAGATTCTGGTGTTACGAGTGTTAAAAAAAAATAACATTTGCGTCTGAGCTCTGGCGTCTCGTTGAAGGGAAAAAAAAAAACATATTTATGTAAGCAGGTATTGCTTATTCACGTATATGGAAATACATGAATATAAATAAATACGATATATAATATACTTTAGTCGACTTGAACTATTTTTTTTTTTTTCGTTTTTTGACGTTTTCATAATAAATTTTTGGACTTCTGGAAAAAATTCGTAATAATCCGTGATCAGCGGAAAATTTCCGATGAAAAAGAAAAACTGAAAAAATTCCCTCCATCACAAAATGAGGATTTTGATTCCGAACAAAATGAATTGTACCATCGGTGCTCCCAAAAACCTTACGACACAGCGCCAAAAATATAGTTTCAAGTAAAACTAATTTGATATTTTTTACCCAACAGTTAAACAGATATTTAAGGTTTTCCAATAAAAAATTTCAACTGTTTGGTAAAAAAAATATCAAATTAGAATCAAATTCCTCGTTATGTGATGGAGGGAATTTTTTTATTTTTTTTTTACCAAGTTTTTTGCAAAATAGTGCCTCAAATTTGGAAAATTTCGTACAATTGACTGTAACTTTTCACATAATTATTTTTTTTTCAAATCCCCCACGTTCAAAAGATGTGGAAGCGCTGCCCGAACAGGGTGAGACTTCGAAAGGTTGAATTGGACCAACCGTGTGCCTAACACCTTACGACACTGGTTTTGGAAATTCCATGTCAGCATTTCTCCATAATGCACTTTAGATGTTTTTTTTTTGTCATAATTCATTGTTTGTAAAACGTAAAAGACAACAGTAAATATTAAAGGGGTGCTAATATCGATTTTTCACTTATTTTTTTAAGAAAAATCGAAAATTTTTTAAATGTGAAACACCCTAATATATATATATATATGTATGTATGTATGTATGTATATATATATGTGTATTAGGGTGTGCGGAAAAAAAACAATTTTTTTTTTTTCGGTTGCATCCACCAAAAAAAGTTGAAGTAAGGTAAAAAAAGAAGAATCCTAAAACGGGCGGTCAAAAAAAAATTATTTCGAACGGCGCAATGCATTTGAATATTTTCCATAAGAATAACACAGGAAAATATTGGGATTTCTGAATGTCGTAGTGCAACTCGTCAGAAAAAAATCACACAAAGATGTCACTAACATATTCTCATGAAGAATCGAATTCCCTACAAAAAAAGTTCTTACGAAAAATTAGCTCGGAACAACCGTTCAAGTGGAATATAACGCGAATGAATATAGTGGAAATAACGCTGTCTGAAATTGAATTGATAGGAAAAAAAAATAATTCAAAAGGCTGTAAAAATCGAATTTTTCGCTTTACGAAAAAACTTTTTGGGGGTTTTTTGTAGAGAATGTTCTGCTCTAACATACTTGCATGAAATTGTTCTCAAAATATTTCTCTTATACAAAAAAAAATCAAGTACAACAAGAAATATAAAAGAAACGACGTTCATCATTGATCGTGTTTAGAAAAGCTTTATTCAATGAATTTGGTTTAATAAGATAGAATAGGTTTTTTTTACATTATAATGCTTAATAATCATCGTTTCTTTTTTTAAGAGTCTGTTAGTTGCAATTAGGGTATTTCTATCGATAATTTTGCACTATGCCCAATAAATATTGTAGCTGCTCTTCGTTTTTTGTTAATGAACCGTTATATGCTTCTATCAAAGCGACGTTGTCAGAGCAGAACATTTTCTACAAAAAACCCCCGAAAAGTTTTTTCGTAAAGCGAAAAATTCGATTTTTACAGCATTTTGAATTTTTTTTTTTTTTCCTGTCAATTCAATTTCAGACAGCGTTATTTCCATTATATTCATTCGCGTTATATTCCACTTGAACGGTTGTTCCGAGCTAATTTTTCGTAAGAACTTTTTTTGTAGGGAATTCGATTCTCCATGAGAATATGTTAATGACATCATTGTGTGATTTTTTTCTGACGAGTTGCACTACCACATTCAGAAATCCCAATATTTTCCTGTGTTATTCTTATGGAAAATATTCAAATGCAATGCGCCGTTCGAAATAATTTTTTTTTGACCTCCCGTTTTAGGATTCTTCTTTTTTTACCTTACTTCAACTTTTTTTGGTGGATGCAGCCGAAAAAAAAAAATTGTTTTTTTTCCGCACACCCTAATATATATATATATATATATATATATATATATATATATATATATATAATAAATGTGTATATATATATATATACATTGAAGTGAGTGGGAAGCTCTGTATCTACGTAGGAAGTGAAAGTAGCGATGCACCAGTGGAAAAGGGTCAAAGATCAAGATTGTCGACAAAAGGGAGAGATTGGTTTGAGCCAATTCCGCAGTTTAAAACCTCTCTGGATATTGGACGCGGCCTCAAAATCTCGTATCTCCTGTTATCCTCGAATTTACATTAAGACACTTTCACGCTTTGCACTGTATTTGCATAATTATTTATTTATTTATTTATTTATTTATTTACTCATTTATCTATTCAATTATTTATCTATTTATTTATTTATTCAATTATTTATCTATTTATTTACTTATTAATTTATTCAATTGTTTATTCATCTATTTACTTATTCAGACGTTTACATATCTGTCCATACACATAAGTAAAAATAAATTTAGAGGCTCGTGTGTAAAGAGAACGACGAAGAAGTATCAAAGAGATAAATATGTAGTACGTTTGTTTGTTTTTTTTTTTTTTTTTAATCTTTCACTTACCTTTGCAAAGTCGATCTTGAGTGTGCAACATCCCGAGTAAATGTCCATTCCGTGGAGTGCCTCTTTGGCCCGGGTTGCCGAGTCCACCGAGTCGAACGTGAGAGATTCAACGAGGCAACAGTTAAGGATTTATCGACGTTTCAGAGAGAGAGAAAGAGAGAGAGAGAAAGAGAGAGAGAGAAAAAAGCGAGCAATAAAATACGTAAATACGTGAAAGTAAAGTCGACGAATTTCCATGTTGGACTCGATTTAACTGAGGCAGTTAAATCTCGAATAACTCGAATTTATAAAAAAAAAAAAATTCTATGTAGAAATAGTCAAAAATCTGAATCGTAAAATTTCCGATAAAAAATAAAACATCAATTACCTAAATAATAAAAAAAAAAAAAATTGGCAAATTTTTTTTTTTTTAAATTCAAGTAATAAAATTTCGGACTGAATCGATCGTTAAATTGTTAAACGAATGTTTCCGTTTAATTATATACGATTGTATAAACGACGGTAAACGACGGTTATATCCATCGCTAACGTTGAATTTCAATACAAAAGCTCAAACGAAGCTCGCGCGCTCAGTCGTGCATTAAAACAATAAAATCAGGGGAGAGAGAGAGAGACAGAGAGAAAACAAAGTAGAGGACACGCGATGATGAACAGCACGCTCGGATCTCGAGATTTTACACGAGCCATTCATCCAACGACACGCGGATGGTTAATTGACTCAAGTTTCACGAATAAACGATATCCATGTCGTGCATACCATAACCTGTTAGTCAATGTATATATTGACTTATGAAATAAAAAATAAAAAATAAAAAAATAAATAAAAGATTCCGGTGCTTATGGAATTATCGTGAATATCCAACGAGACGAAAATTCTATAGGAGCGAAGCAAAATCTTTATTCGTGAACTGAAAGATATCCCGGCTTATCCTTTAAATCTGCAAGTTCTTCGATCCTCTATAAAGCTCTCTCTCTCTCTTTTTCTCGATAATCCCGGTGTATCGATACATCGATACACTCGATAGATTCGAGACTGAATTATTTTTCAAACTTCTCAGAATTTCCCCAAAAAAAAAAAAAAAACAAACAAAAATCACAGAACAAATAAACGGAATGTAAATTGAAAATTTTCGCCACAATTTCAATATTATAAGGTTGAAATTTATTATCATTGCTATTATTATAATTATAATATTATAATAAAAAATTCAGCTCGCAAATAAACTACAAAATATCGAAAAATTTGCCAAATTATCATAATTATTTCAAAATTTATAAAAAATTTATAAAAAACACCTGAGAAGTTTGAGAAAAAAAAATAAGCCGGCTTCAAGAAGAATCCTTCGTGTTGAAATTGGCTATGAAAGTTTTTTTTTTTTTTTTCACACAAAAATTATTTTATTATTTTATATTGAAAAGGATATTCGACCATTGCCTGGACTCCATTTTTCTTGAATATTACGATTCGTTGTACCTGCCCACTGGGTGCACTGATAGTGTGCAAAACGTCCTGAAAACAGATAGGGGGAAAAAAAAAAAAAAGAAAAAATAACAAATATTAATATATCCACAGTGATGATTGATTCGTGCGATGATTCGTAAAATTGTCAAATATAAAGTATAAAGTTTCAGAGAGGCAATCGTAAAATTTTCAAATTTTGGGAAATTCGTAAAATTTATAATACGCGTGCGTGGCTTGACTCATGAGAGAGCGTCTGTCACAACGGTTTGGGTGAAAACTTGCCAGAAACAGAATTTTTTTTTTTTTTTTAACTTCATTGATTTCGTCCGAACGGAAACGGAAGTCACGGACGTATTAATATATACGAGCGGGTTCTCGCAATGGTAAAACATAGTCTTCTCGAAAAAAAAAAAAAAAGTAATGTTTAATAACATTTAATAAGTCACACGCGGCTAAGAATCTAAAGAATAAAAAAAAAACAACTTTGCAAAATAATCGTAGAGCAATAGAAAAAATGTTTTTTTCTAATAATTTTTTTATTTATTTAAATAAATAGAACAAAGAAAATAAATCATGTCAATAAAATAAATGAATCGCATAGTCATTCAGTATGACTAGGAGAAAAAAAAACAGAGTGGATTAAAGATTGAATAATTCAGGAATTAATGAGACTACTTTTTTTTTCAAGGGTGCCAATGCCACATAGGGGTGAAACAAGTAATTTTCATTCCATTTACTTCATTGGCACTAGTCTCCTGCTTAATTCAGGACGTGAGTGTAAAAAAAGTGGCGAGGGAGGCAAAGTGTGCTGGTTCGTTCACTAAAACACGAGAGAGAGAGAGAGAGGGAGAGAGAGAGAGAGAGAGAGAGAGAGAAAGAGGAACGTCGTGAAAAAGATATGAAGCGAGACGATTGCTACACTCCAATCGCTGTCTCTATCTCTCTCTCATATGTGTGTTTCAGTCAGCAGGTGGAAGAGTACTCTACACTTGTACATATTTCCAACTCTCTGCTGTGAAGCTTGCGAGGAGAATAGGGTTGAACGACAAGGCTTACGGTATTATACTCGCTCCTGACACCAGATGGATTTCCCTCGGGTCTAACGTCACCTTTTTCCCTCTCTTTTCACCTCTTATTCCGTCCCCACGCTCTTTCTCACGTTTCAGATGTGAAACTTTTTTTTGCCCTTGCATATCACACACACACACACACACACACGAAACATAGCATTAATGTCCAGAGACCCAGTGAACTCTTGGTGGAATTTGAATGATCAATTAGGAATAGAGTAAGTAAAAATAATGAGGAAGTATTTTTTATTTTTCGTTAAAAATGACAGATGCACCTATCATAGGCAATTTAATTTCACGGAATTTGATATATATAGATATAGCGTAACATGTGTGACGTCATAATGTTATATTTTTCAATTTGTTATATTAACGGCAATTTTTATTCAAATAAAAAAATAAAAAATACGTACTAAATGTTTTTTTCGTAAACTGCCAGATTTTGAAATAAAAAAAAATTCATTTATACTCCCAATTAACACGTATAAGCACATTTCTCATTCAATCAACCCTTTGACCCAGCTTTATTTCATTTGTTTTATTTATTTTCATTTTATTTATTTTATAAATGAATGCTACGTATCTCATATTTGATTAAATTTTTTTTAACGATCGATAAAAAAAAATTACGTCATCGGGAAAAATAAATTTTTCTCTTCAACTTAAAAGAAAAAGAAATATCAATTTACCCAGAGAGAAGTTTTGAAGCCCAAAAGTGATCGTTCAAGAAAATTTAATTTAATCTTCCATCGAGGATATTCATGAATCTTCAATAGTTCATTTATTTTTTCTCTATTTAAATTAATTCGCGTTATCCTCCTTCGGTAATCCATCGCCAAGGATTTTTGTGTAAATATTTTTAAAATGATTTTTTTTTTTTAGCCACTTGCTTCACTGATGCTCGTTCGCCGTGAAAGAGGCTTCCGGTATCGAGTAAAGGAGGAAGAGAAAGAGAGAGAGATAAAAGTATGAAAAGGGATCAAAAATAGAAAGAAAAAAAATTGTTTAGGAAGCTCCGGTCTCCATAATCTTCGAGGGCGATAACGATAAGCTCGAGCAGAAACGTCATTCGATTTATTCTTATACAGTGCGCCAATACACACACATACACAACCCTGTACACACACGTACACTTTTTTATGTGCTGTATTCGAGTATACAAAATGTAAATCGATCCTATGTACGTTAACCTCGTCGTGTAGTCACATATATATATTATCCCTCTGTCTCTCTCTCTCTCTCTCTCTCTCTCTCTCTCTCTCTCTCTCTCTCTCTCTCTCTCTCTCTCTCTCTCTTGTTCTTTCTCTCTCTTGCTCTCGTTATAAAATGCCTCTCAACGTACCTCGAGTATGCGTTGGTAAGCTGGTGTCGCGAGTCAATTGTGTACGTTATGTGTATACACAGAGAGCTACTTTATATCCACTCTCGACGATCAACTCTCCCGAGGAAAAGAGAGCGAGAGATAGCGAAGGAAAAAAAAACATTTCGGAAACAACGAGCGAACGAGAGAGAGAGAGAGAGAGAGAGAGAGAGAGAGAGAGAGGTGATAGGCCAAGATACTTTTTACTGGCGAAAAAAAAGGAACGAAAAAAAATAAACCGACCCTCTGTGTACTTTGGTGCTGATTCACCAATATTCTTCTCGCTTTCATTTTTATTTCACAATTTTTCCAATCTTTCCGCCCCGCCGATAAAAAGAAAATGCATTTGCACGTTCAAAAATCCACGGTGATATTCTCTTCTCTTTTACTTTTTTCCTATAGCTACACCAGTACTCGTTCTCTTCGTCTGGAATATTAAATTTCTCTCTCTCTCTCTCTCTCTCTCTCTCTCGTCTTCATAGTCTTCGAGGACAATATTTCTACGGTATTACCCAGCCCCTCGAAATATCACAATCCTGGGATACTTTTTTCAGCGAGATATATGAAATATATATGTATATAGTAAATACGAATGTATCGAATGGGAGGAAACAAAATATGTGTGTGTATAATATATACCTATGAAGTTCAGTAAAGTCCTTCGGTTGCAGCTTGTTTATATTCGTATCACGTCCAACGTCACTCTTTCTCTTTTTCTATACTTTTCCTGAATATACTTTACTCATCCCTCTCGTCAAAGTTCATCCGGTGCATTTTACACTTATATATATATATATATATATTTTTTTTTATATAGAAATATCGAGTGACCCAGCTCGTAATATCATCTCTAGTAGCTCGAATCTATTTATTATACACTCTCCCCCCTCACGGATTCCTTTCCGTAAAGGTTACTCTACTCTCTTGTCAGCGATCGTTATTTGTGATTTTAAAAAATGAATGAAATACCGACGAAAATGTGCTAAATAATTTCAAATATTCAACCTGAGACACGATGATTGGAATTACCGTTGTGTTAATCAATTGAGCTTTTTCTTGCTCACGGAGAAAATTTTGTCCGCGTGAAAACCTTTTCTTCAAATAATTCCAATTTCGACGGGAGGATATGATAATTCTTCTGTGACCCGGAACATCAATTATATCCGACCATGATGGATCGGAATTTACCCTGATATACTTTATCCCCGAGATCGAATATCAGGCTGATATTGAGAATAAATTTTGTCTCGAACTCATTATCCTTGAAAGATCAACTTCCGGTTCTTTGACCCTGCTTTTGATCTGGAGATTGCCAAAAACTGGGGTGTTGGAACTGGTGAGTGAGAAATGTCTGAAGAGAGAAATGACGAGGGGAAGAAGAAGAATGAGGATTAGGGAGTTATGTCCATGTCTCTCTCTCTCTCTCTCTCTCTCTCTCTCTCTCTCTCTCTCTCTCTCTCTCTCTCTCTCTCTCTCTCTCTCTCTCTCTAGAAAATTACGAGTCACTGTTTTCTGGTAAACATGAGCATTAACTCTGAGGACGCGATAAGCCGACGATGTTACAGTGACGCTTTCACAGTGTTTGAGGATTTTGTTGCTCATCATTATATATGTGTGTGTGTGTATACTCGAACAAATGAGCTCTCGTAGGACACTGCTCGAGTCAAAGCAGATCCTAGGAGAGTTAATACGTGCAAGAGAGGAAAGGGAGGAGGGGGGGAGAACTAACAGAACGAGCATCAACTGTATGCGAGAGTGTACGAGATGTGACCAAAGGTTTTCGTAAATCCGGATTCCAAACCCTATCTCTATTTCTCTATCTCTCTCTGTCTTTCTCTGTATCTCTCTCTCGCTCTTTTGTTCACGGTTCCGGTCTAATCTCTACCAGGGAGGACCAAATATACGTATACCACACAAACGGACATATAGCAACGCTAGTTTAGTCTATTGCGATGTCCAGAAGGATTAACGCTTATATGATGCACATTCACACAGATATATATGAGGCATTCCATGCGGTTTCGAACGGTCAAAAAGTTGTCCACTCTCAAAAAAATTGAAACTTTGTCAAATTATTTAATTATATGAAAAAAAAATAGTGTAAATTTTTTCAAAATTTTTGGATCGCATTTTTTGGAGTTTTTCAAAATTTCAAAATTTTTCTAAGTACCGTTATATCTTGAAAGCATGCGATTAAACAGAAAAATGTTTCAGAGAAAAAAGTTGCAGTTTTACATAAACTTAGTGAAAATTTTTTTTTTTTAATTTTTCGAGTTTCAAAAATGACCATTTTCATCAAAAATATACGAAAATAATTTTCTTTCGGTCGGTATATCAGTTTCGATTTATTTTAAAAAATTCCCGAAAATACTCGAAAGTGTGTACAATAGACACATATTTTTTTTAGATGGCTCAATTAGTTGTTCCAAAGCTATGCTTTGTTTTATTGATAATATTTTTTTTTGTTTTTTTTTAGAAAAATTAATTATGGAAAATCATACTCTCCCAAAATCGAGAAGGAACTGCATTTCGTTGTATAGTGCAATTTTTGACCTAGAAAAATTTCCACGTCTTTGTTCATTGTCATTTAATGTCTTGATTATTAGTTTGCCAATACTAATATTTATAAAATAAAGAAAATTGGCAATTTTCCGTTTATCATTTTTTTTTTACAAATTCGACCTTTCTTTCGTAGTCATTTTATTTACATTTATCTACCGTGGAAATAGAGAATTTAACACAATGCATGTAAATTTTAATTAAGCAAACTAATTGCTCTTTTCAATTGATTCGTCATATTTAAGTGAAGGATTAATCAAATTCTAAGGTTTTTTTTTTTTCTAATAAAAACATTTTAGATGATTTTTAAAGGCAATTTAAATTTTTTTTCAAAATCTTTCAGTGGATTAGTGATCAGAGAACAGTATAAATAAACAAACAAAAAAATTAGTCTATGCATCAATATCGCTGTAAATTTGAAACTTTTTTTTTGTTTTTCATTTTGTGAAAATTCGAAGGTACGATCGAGCTTGAATGTAATACTGTATGCACAAATTCGTTGATACATCAAACATTGAGTATCAATATATTCGACATTGAATTTTGAATCAAGTCTGTTGTCAATAATGGCTCGAGTTTATAATTAAATTACCAATATTACGATAGATCAGGTTGTTTCGGTATCAAATAAATCTCTATTGACAATGTCAGAGGAATAATCGATGTTTATCCTGCGGTATATCATTGGTCAACTTTATATTCCTATATATGTGTTATCAGAATATTTTACGATTTACCATCGGAGTTATAATGAGGTTTCTCGAGTCTGTCTTATTGGGGCTTGAATGATACGAGATATTTAATGTGTAAAATATATTCGAGAGGAAATCCTCGGGAAATCGGCAGAGTCATATAAACGTCATTCTATTGCAAAAGTTTTCGAGTTTATTTTCATGTGAGATTAACGAAAGTTCAATACAAGAGGATGTATGTGTGTGATATACATGTGGACTGGACGATAGATACGTATTGGATAATCCTCGAATGGTCCAACACGAGAGCATTTCATGTGCCAATGGACTCTGTATATACCCACATAATATATAATATACGTAGATAAAGATACATGTATATATATAGATATATATATATTGTATATAACATAGTACATAGATATCTCTCCACTGTCCAGAGCAGAGGATTAGAATCAGAACCGTTAATATTGCCTAGCATCGAACGTTTCGCAATTCACACACGAGAGAGAGAGTTTCAAAGCATCAGTGACCAAAAGCATTTACTCTGATCCCTGCTCTGGCACATATCGATCGTTAAATTTCTCCACAATCCCTCCAACGCATACACTCATCACGCTTTTCCCCCAACGCAGTTTCGTCCGATTATATCGTGAATTTTTCAACGACCATTTGCCATTACGAAAATGACAAATTTATCGAGAAAATATCGTAATTGGAAATATCGAAGAGACAAATTTGAAGGGGGAAAAGAATGAATGCACGTGATTTTTTAAAATCGTCATCCATTGACTTTGAGATGGATTATAAAGTCAGGATTAACAAATCGTTTGTTTAAATTGAGAATCTTTATTGGTGCTCTCTGGAATAATCATTTTGAATTTTTTTTTTCGCATATATATATATGTTTATCTATATAACTTTACAAATATGTATCGTCAATCAATATCGTCTCGATTTTCACGTCACCATATATATACTAGTGTGTTTCAAAAAAAAAAACTTTGATTTTTCATGCTCCCACCCCTCAAAACTTGAGTTTTGATGGAAAAAAAACATACTCACGAAGAGAGAGCTCTGTAGCTTAAGTGGAAGCTGCCGTTCATTGGACGTTTCTAATTATAACAGCCAATTAAAGTCTATGACGAATTTTTTGGAAGGAAAAATTTAAGACCCGGGGGGATTGTATTTCAAATAAAAAATATCTTGAATGATTCAAAAGTGGTAAACGATATTGCTGAACGGAAAGTAGCTTTGTGCGCGAAATTTAATTCATTATTAACTAAGGATAGAGTTCAAGCGCAATAATATACTTTTAGTCGCTGATTTTTTAGTCGCTCGCTTTTAGTCGCTGAAAGACGTATGCCACATGGAAAAAGGCGTCGTTGGCATCAATCTTTACCGAAGATAAATAATTAAATGACATTTTGCGTTTTTTTTGCATAAAGTCATAGCGGAAAAATTGGTAAAGGTAGATAAATTTGCTTATATACTATCTTGCCTGAGACTAATGGTTTCCTATTTTAGCAATAGAATAAAAAACCATGGAGTACGTATTCGAGTCGAGAAAAAAAATTATGACGAAAAAAAAATTTCACTAGATACAAATTGTTTATGACAATTAATAAACAATTTTAAATTTCAAAATTATTGTTATGAATAAAATCGATCTAAATTTTTATATAGAACACGATGGTGTCAGACAAAACTGTTCAACTTAAAATTTTTTAGAATTTTTTTATAAAAAATTGGAAATTAGGAATAAACAAGAATTTATTTAAGGAATTTTTTTTTCTTAATTCGAAATACAATCCTCATGGGCTCAAATTTTTCCTTCCAAAATGTTCAACATAAACGTTAATTGGCTGTTATAATTAGAAACGTCCAATGAGCGGTGGCTTCAACTTAAGCTACAGAGCGCCCTCTTCGCGAGGATGTTTTTTTTCTATCAAAAGTCAAGTTTTGAGGGGTGGGAGCATGAAAAATAGAAAAAAAAAAAAAGTTTTTTGAATCACCCTATTATATACATATATGCCATATACCATAAATGTTGGCCATTAAAAGTTACTAAACCCAGTGAGAAGCAATATTACTCGAATAAATATTGAATATCATTTTAACTAAGTTGTAATAAATTTTTCATTGCCAATAATACATGTATACATTTTTTTCAATAAAATTAAACAATATATTCATAGAAAATTTACAATATAGATATTAAAGTATTGTTTTTTTGATTGGATGAAAAGAAAAAAAAAACGTTCGTATTGGTTCCCAGTAATTTTTCTAGATCTTTGAATTTTTTTCGAAAAATCTCATAACACAAAAAAAACAAAGCTTTCTCCAGAAAGATGAAGAAGAAGAAAAAGAAGAAAAATGTGAAATTTTTTTCAAATAATATTCATTGTTTCATTATTTTTTTAATGCTCGCTCATCCAAACGATATTTCTACTTCTGCTATTCAGTCAAACAGAGTATGCTCGGTTAGATTATTGCTTCAGAGTGTAAAAAAGGAGAGTAGCTCGTACGAGCTAAGAGAATTAAAGTCATGAATAATTTAACATCACGAAGAAAATATGGGACAAGTAGTGATAAAAGAGAGAAAGAGAGAGAGAGAGAGAGAGAGAAGGAGAGAATAAAAGTACGGTGTAAAAATAAAGTTTCGCCAATGCAGTTTTCACGTAAAAGAATCGGGAGAGGTAAAAGAAAAAAAGACGCCTCGAGGATCGTAAGGAACATGGGAGCTCGTAAAACTTCGGGCGAAGCTCATAAATTTTTCTTCCTTCAATCTCGCGCTTCTTCCTCGCCGTTTCATTCGCGAGTACGATTAGGCCAAGATGGAAACATGGGGGGGGGGGGGGGGGGGGGTAGAAAAAGATGAATCTTTAAAAATAAATTTCCACCAAAAACTCCGAGTAAAATTGTTGCCTGAGACACTCAGACATATCAAAGAGAGTCATAATTGAGATATAATTCTCTAGTTTCTCATTTTTCAGTGTAAATTTAATCCTCAACGCTTATAAACATGTAGAATAAATCATCCTTAAGCTTTTTAGGAAAATGATTTCATTTATTTTCCACTAAAACATACCTGGAAACCGTCTTTTTATCAGCGTTAAGAGTTTACAACCACACGGTATCTTTTTTACCGACTGACGGTAAAACAGAGCACGTGTACTTTTTTCAAACAAGCGCTTTTCCTAAACTATCAAACCGAATGATTTGAAATTTGAACAGGTAATTCTGGAGACCTTGTTACAGAGCCTAAATGTCAGAAAATATAAAAATTCCATTTATAAATGTCGATTTTCAGCTAAAAACGGCGATATCTTCGTTTAAAACGAACGTGATAGTTATCGTATGGCTTAATTGCGAAAAATCTGGCCATTAGGCGCTCTGGATAAATAAAAACCCTGACCAATGAGCATCATTTCGTTGCTGTACGTGGAAAATTAGAGGGATGACATTTGTTCGAAATTTTACATATCGTGAATAACTCTTTCAAATCAATCACAATAATCGAGTTAAAAATGTATGCTTTCCTCAAACTTCGATGTGACAAAACAAGTTTCTCGTGACTCGGGGTTATCCAATCCAAATTTTTCATCGTAACGAATTCTACATCGCTCTCCAACACAATCAACAAATCAGAGTGAATCCTCAATTGATCAACGCTCATCTCTTCCAACACTGGCACAGTCGACCTCGTGGAAAATTATCGAGAACAAAAAAACAAAAAAAAAAGAAAAAAGGGCCAAGGAAGAGAGAAAAAAAAAGCGATTAATTTTCCGACGTGACGGTCGCTTGTCTTGATTGGAGATTCGTGCATACTGAGCAGCTGGCTGTTTTTTTTTTTACTCGCCTCCTACCCTGACTAGTCCGAAACTTTGGAGATTGGGCCGGAAAATGATGATCGATCTCAGTGGCTCGAAGAGTTCGAGCGAGGAGGACTTCATTATTTTTTTTTTTTTTTTTTTTTTATCAACGAGATCCTAGTTCTTTCTATTTTTTTTTTTTTTTTTTTTCATGGACCCTCGTGAAAACGTGAACGGAATTATAGCGGTTGTATCCGAGTCAGGTGAAGCGGGCAAAAACGAGGAGAGGAAAGATGGAGCTGTGGTGTTAAGACACCGATAAAATAACGACGAAGAGGAAAAGTTTCCTCTTTTTTTTTTTCTTCTTTTCTTCGTAGTAAGTATATTCTCCTCACGTTTTGCCAATGACGCCATCATCAGTGGCTCTTCCTGACCCTCGTATAACTATACACACGTAGCTGGAAAGAGCATCATCAATACGCCCTCTTGTATATTCCCATGCATGAGTATATGATATATACTCGCGGTGAATGATTTTTAGAACCAAAGTTACGAAATAATGCATCCGGTAGCGAGGATATTGGAGCGAGGAAAACTTTTCTACTGTTCTGCCTGTTTTACGAAACACGAGTTATATAACCCGAGCCGAAAAGATCGTCAAACTTTTTAAAAGGCTGACACAGAGATTGGAAGACGAAAAAAGATTCGTCAGCTTCCTTCGATGGAAACGATGTTGGACAAATTTTTTTTTTTTTTTTAATTCTTTCGAGTAGGACATCAAGCATGGCAACCTGGGGCGTTACCAAAAACCTCGTTCTCTCGGATGTGGTTCGATTCTCCAGCCATCGTAGGCGAGGAAACGAGTGGACGCGGTTTTCCTGGACCAGAATCCATTGGAAAAGAGAGCGAGAGAGAGAGAGAGAGAGAGAGAGAGAGAGAGAGAGAGAGAGAGAGGAGAGGGGGGGGGGATGGATTGGGAATGAAAAAAAAAGAGTAAATGGCAGGAGAATATAACGACGAAGAGGAGTGCACGGTTGATTTCGAAATCGTATAAGCATCGATCCTATCGATGGGAGTCGGTGTCGTATGTACCAGCGTAAAACCCAAGAGCCGTGAAATAAATGAAAAGAGACCTTTGCTTGGTTTTTTTTCTTTTTGCAGACTAGTGATTTTCGGGAATTTTATTCGCAAGGAAAGAATTGCTCTCTAATTTTGAAATTTTGACATAGTTTTATTTCATGTTTTTACTACTTGAGACAATTTTTTTTTTATTCCTTTTCCTTAAAAAATCGCGGAAGTACAGCTCGTTCGATTGGAGACATAGTGAAGTACGTTTCAAGATTGATACGTGAGATGCGACCCCAAAAAAAAAAATTGACCGATCTTAATGAAATTTTTGTAACGCATGCACGATTTCTGCGTTTTTTGTACCTATTAAGCGGGCGTAAAGTGACCCTTTTTTGACCGGCTCGAAAAAGCGGGCAATAATGAATTCATTATTGCCCGGTTTTTGAATAAGCGGGCTATAATGAAAATAAGCGGGCTATAATGAAAAAAGCGGGCTATAATGAAAATAAGCGGGCTATAATGAAAAAAGCGGGCTATAATGAAAATAAGCGGGCTATAATGAAAATAAGCGGGCTATAATGAAAATAAGCGGGCTATAATGAATCCATTATAGCCCGCTTATTTTTATTATAGCCCGCTTATTTTCATTATAGCCCGCTTTCTGAAATTCGTAAAAACGACCGTGTGCGTACATATACAATATATGATATTGTATTTCCCTGTTGAAAAAATCTATAAAACCTTATAAAACCCCATAAAAAATCCCAGAGAACCCCACAAAAAACCCATAGAACCCCAGAAAAAATAAGTATGAGGTGCCGTGTCAAAAAAGGTCACTTTACGCCCACTTATAGGCACAAAAACACAGAAATCTATACATGCATTACAAAAAATATGGTGTGCACCAAGGGCTCAGTGGACTTTTTTACCTCGTGTGTTTGCAGTACTCGTCTTCGGCTCGCACACGCACTCGTCTTCGGCTCGCAGACGCACTCGTCTTCGGCTCGCTCCTGCACTCGCCTTCGGCTCGTGCGAGCTCACCCTCGACTCGTGCTAGCTCACCTTCGACTCGTGCTAGCTCGCCTTCGACTTGTACTGCAAATTCCACACTCGGTCTAAAAAAGCCCACTTTACGCCCTAGGTGCACAATATACTATTTCGTACACATTTTTTCTCCACGGGGATTGAACTCTAAAATAATCTTCAAAATTCTTATAACAAAGTGGTTTTTTTTTTTTTCAATTTTAAATTATCATTTTTCGTTAAAAATTACAACTGAATTTTTAAAAGCGTGCCATTTCATCAATTTTTTTGATATTTTTAAATCGGATTAATACTTCAACGTCTCCGATCGAACGAGCTGTACATCCGCAACTTTGTGGAAAAAAAAAAAGAAAAAAAAATTGTCTCAAACAGTAAAAACGTGAAATAAAATTATGTCAAAATTTAAAAATTGCAGAGCAACTTCAGCCTTGCGAAAAAAAATCCTCAAAATTGCCTAGTTTTAGGCATTCAACGTGTTTTGACCTCCCCTTGAGGACTTGGAGATTGTTTTAACGAGGCAAATTTCGAGTCAATGATGACTCATCGCACTTGGAAAAGCCTACGACAGTTTTCCTTGACTTTTCAGGTATCCGCGAATGCGTTGAGCTAGGATTAATTCGAAATTGATTCAATTTTTTATGGTGTACTTAGAATTACCTTAATTGATATAAATGTACGTATGTACGAACGAGGCACTCGTATTTTACAATTTTATGTACTATATAGTTACACGTTGGTATATATGTATGTAATATATATATATATATATATATATATATATATATATATATATATATATATATATATATATATATATATATATATATATATATATATATATATATATATATATGAGGCATTCCATGCGGTTTCGAACGGTCAAAAAGTTGTACACTCTCGAAAAAAATTGATATTTTGTCAAATTATTTAATTATATGAAAAAGAGTAGAACTTTCCATAATAATTGATTTTTCTACAAAAAAAAAAAAAAAAAAAAAAACAAAAAAAAATATTATCAATAAAACAAAGCATAGCTTCGGAACAACTAATCGAGCCATCTGAAAAAAAAATATGTGTTTATTGTACACACTTCAGAGTATTTTCGGGAATTTTTTGAGATAAATCGAAACTGACATACCGACCGAAAAAAATTATTTTCGTACACTTTTCATGAAAATAGTCATTTTATAAACTCGAAAAATTAAAAAAAAAAAAAAAAAAAATTTCACAAAGTTTATGTAAAACTGCAACTTTTTTGTCTAAAAAATTTTATATAACGATACTTGGAAAATTTTGAAATTTTGAAAAACTCAAAAAATGCGATCCAAAAATTTTGAAAAAATTTACACTGCTCGTTTTCATATAATTAAATAATTTCACAAAATTTCAATTTTTTCGAGAGTGTACAGTTTTTTGACCGTTCGAAACCGCATGGAATGCCTCATTATATATATATATAGTACTCGGTTGGCCAGCAACAGTTGTATTATTTGCTTCGCTTCGCTGACATTTATCGTCTAGCGACACGCGCTTCTGGCAGCGATAGAAATTTATCGACCTCGACCAAGAGTACCCCCAAGTCTACGAGTACTTGGATATACACATATACTCATATATATATATATATATATATATATATATATATATATATATATATATATATATGTGTATATGTATGTATACAGGTACTGTTATATGCAAACGGTGCATAGTAAAGCCCCAGCGAAATCTCCGATAAAACGAATAGAACGAAGATCAATGTATGACTTAGTAAATTGGACCTGCATCGATCGACGAACGACTTGGACATTTTTTTCAAAACTTGACTATCCCTGAATTGATAAATGATTATTGAAATTCTATCGATTGATATTTTATTAGAAAATAATCCAGTTGGCAATATCTCTAAAAATACTATAACGTACATCATCCAAGTACAATATGACCATCTGAGTACCAAAACAAAAAATTCAATTTCAACAAAAATACTCGTATCCGGTCCTTTTTCCACATCGCCCTGATTGAATTTAACGAATCTCCCCCTGTTGAAACTCAAAATAATGGTGGGTCCTGAGTAAACTGTACTTGGTATGCCCTGACGAAATTTTCTTTTCGAACGTAAGTTCGAATGAAATTGGAAATAATGATGATGGAAACGGGAGACCTGGGGATGCTACGAAACGAGCGAATTATGTACTTGGAACTCTGGGACACCCGGTATGAAAAGAAGAGAGCAGAAAAGAGGAGAGAGAGAGAGAGAGAGAGAGAGAGAGAAAGAGAGAGAGAGAGAGAAAAGGTGAACGAAACATCACGACCGGGAGAGAAACGTGTTTCTCTTCTTTTGTCTGCCTCTTTGACTCTCTATCTATCTCTCTCTTTCTCTTTTTTTTTTCTTTCTTTTATTTTCTCTCTCATCGTGACTCCAAGTCCGTGCATCGTGAGCGCGATTCGCGAGGCTCACTCTCGGAGCTCGCGTTTCTTCGCTCTTTGTCTTCTTTTCTCTCAACGCCGCCGCCATCGTCACTACGCCAGGCAAACCCCCGAGGATAGACATCGACGTTTCTCGGCGCGGCGAATGGTGTGCTGCAAGCGCAGAGAAATCGCTTGAGAAAGAGCACCCGGAGAAGAGGCCCTTTGCACAGCACGAAGACTCGAATAAATCAACAACGCAAGTGGATAAACGAAATCGATCGATCAGAAATTATAAGAGAACAAATTTTACCGTATAAATATAAAAATAAATTAATAATTACAATAACAATAATAGTAATAATTTTAATAACAATAATAATAGTAACAATTATAATCATAATACTATTATGATTACGAATTATTATTATTATTATTATTATTTATATTATTACTATTATTGTTATTGGCATTATGAATTTATTAGTTTCGTAAAATTTTACTATCCGCCTATGCTGAATATCCACTGTGCTTTTTCGAAATAATTTTTGCTGCAATCGTTTTTTAAAAAATGCTCCAAAAAGTTTTACATTATTCAATTTTATTTGTTACTATTTTTTTATCCGGAGTTTTTTTTTTTTTTTTAAATTTTATTTCTACCAGGAGTCGAAGAATAAAAAAATAATGTGAAAAAAAAAATTTCGAGCAATTTTTACCGAAATAAAAATTACTTCGAAAAAAAAAAAGCATCCTTCATAAATTCGCTACTGCAATATATGCTAAAATTTTCCAAACATTTTTTTCCTTTTTGTGAAATGATAAAAGCCAGGAATAGGGAGGGTTATTAAAAAAAATAATAATAATAAAAATTTTTGAAAATTAGAAGACGAAAATACGAGAGTAGGAATGTAACTGAATCACGTAACGAGAAGTGCCTGGTACGAGACTTTTTTTTTCAAGTTTGCACCTGAAAAATTGTAACAATGAAGCTTTCGCCTCTCCGGTTCCACAAACGCGAGAGCATCTCGAGTCGTTTCTCGTCGTCTCACTCGGAAAAAAAAAAAAAAAACTCGCCCACGTATAATATACAGTAATGCATACACGTGCACTATATATATAAATATATATATATATACGAATAGAAATATTTCTGTAGGAGTTACGTGGGATTTGCAGTCCTAGCTCTCGCAAATTCGTATGCACAAAACGTGAAAATTTCGTGCCTTGGTTTTTGTCATCGCTAAAAACCCATCATCAATCCTAGGATAAGGACGTACGACAAGAGCACTTTACCACGATTTTTCATTTATTCATAGCAATTTTACGAAACACCCTAACTCTCGCTACAAGATTTTTTTCCTCATTCTAAATGGTTTTCTATTTTTCTCAACTTCAAGCTCGTGCTAAAAATAAAATCCTATATTGAGACGGTTTGGTTCAAGTTTTTCGTTTTTTTTTTTTATCCAATTCGACGACCTACTCGCAAAAAAAAAAGTGCCAAATAAAGTAAATAAATGTAAAAATTTACCAGGAATGAGATCAGAAAATATTTTAAAAAATTTTTTTTCATTTTTCTTGCACCTTTTTTTGCAAGTTCGTCAAATTAAAAAAAAATCCTTAAAAACGAACCATCCAATGTATCGACGTTTTTTTCCGATTTTTTCAACTTCAATGTGTTTTTTTTTCTCCCGCAAAAAAAAAAAAAAAAACAACGATATACTGTACTAAATGACACGATGCTCGATAGAGACTCGTCACGGCGAATCTCAAACTCGTGACGGGAATACCTCGAGCGTTCGATGCGGAAAAAAAATACACGAAAAAAAGGCAACGATGTGCGTGAACGAGAGAACGGCGAGGTTCTCTCGAGCACTTTCGCGACGACACCCGGTATATGCGACTCTTCACACCGAGTGTATAAAAGCGCTCTATAACGAGCACACGCGTTACATTGCCTGTGACTTTTTTTTTGCAACTAACATATTGCAGCTTGTAGAATTTTTTTTCTATCACATTTTTTTTTCCCCTGAATCAATCACTATTGATTGTTCATTTCCGTTATTGCGAGTTTGCATGGAAAAAAAGGAAATGTACCGTGCCAAGAGCCTTGATTTAAAAAAAAATGGGATTAAAAAAATTCAGCGAGCGAATACCGAGGATTTTTTGTTTTGTTTTTTTTTTCTCTCGCAAGATCTCGTTACATTATCGGCACGTAAAGTAGTACTCGCGCATTGAATTCGAAATTTCAAGGAATGAAAAAATCATCGAGAATTCGAGCAACGAGAGTTCCTGTATACGGGGCATTCCACGTTGGATCGACCTGACCAATAGCCTGACCCTCTCAGAATTAGTTTAAACTTTGTGAAAACTTTCTGCTATACTTGTCGAGAATATTTACGATTTTCTTTTTTTAGATTTTTATTCGACGACGTTCAGACGTTGGCATTTGATATGATATATGCGGAAATCAAGAATGTCCCAAGTTCAATTAAGTATAACTCGAAAACTGTTGATTATATATAAAAAAAAAAAGGTACATGTAAAAAAGTTTCAGTTTTGAGTGAACTTTAACGGCAAGATATGCAAAAATTTATCGAGGCCGCTGAAGGTTCTTATAAACTCAAAAAATATTAGTTTTTGAGATTTTTCAAAAACGGTTAAATTTTTTTCGCTAAAAATTTTAGAGGATATTACTCTCTTGGTGTTCAAAAACTTGTATAAATTTCATCATGGGCCGGGGATTTGGTTTCGAAGTTTTGGAATTATTTCGTATCATGTCGACGACAGGACGACATGACACGACAGTTTTTACGAAAACTGTGAAAGAAAAAGCTCGTAACTTCGAAACCGAATCCCGGCCCATGATGAAATTTACAACACCAAGAGAGGAATATCCTCTAAAATTTTTTAGCGAAAAAAATCAAACCGTTTTTTGAAAAAATCTCAAAAACTAATATTTTTTGAGTTTTTAAGAACTTTCAGCGGCCTCGATAAATTTTTGCATATTTTGCCGTTAAAGTTCACTCAAAGCTGAAACTTTTTTTTATATTCAACTTCTTTTTTTTTATATATAATCAACAGTTTCCGAGTTGTACTTAATTGAACTACGGAAATTCTCGATTTCCGCATATATTATATCGAATGCTAACGTCCAAACGTCGTTGAATAAAAATCTTTAAAAAAATCACAAATATTCTCGACGAGTAACGGAAAGTTTTCAGAAAGTTTAAACTAATTCCGAGAGGGCCAGGCTTTTGGTCAGGTCGATCCTGACGTGAAATGCCCCATATATAATCGATAATTCCGAGGCAACGACGAGGTGGATCATGTTAAATTCATGCTCGGGAATCGTTTGATTGGTCAAATCGAAGAATCGATGGGAAATGTTTCCTCGGATGACCCAACGGGGAAACTTTTTTTTTTTTTTATCGAAACTTTCGAGAATTAAATTCTCCTCTCTTCCCTCGGGGGACTTTCACTGACACGTTAACAAAATAAAAATAAATCTTGAAAAATTGAAGATACTTTTTTTTTTATAATTATCGATAATAGTTAAAAGCGATCCTTGAATAATTAATAATAATCAGTAATGAATGTATATTTTTTTAAATTTTTTTTATAATTATTATTCCCGAATGTATATTTTAAAAATTATTTTCGGTGGCATTGTTTGCGGCTTCAGGGATGATAATTAATAATAGTCTGTGATGAATAATAATTAATTCTCTTGTTAAGTTTTTTTTTAATTGTTATTCCCGAAAATATATTTTTTGAACGATTTTCGATGGCATTCTTTACAATTTCAGGGATACAGCCCTGCTCATGAGGAAAAAACTCGATCGAGTTCTTTGATTATCGGCGTCGTGGATACTACGATAAGACTAGGCGACGAAAGAGTGAATAAAAAAAAAAAAATGTACAATGACCCGATGGCTATGCCAAGATGGACGATGCTCGTGGCCAAAGAGAGAAGAATGTGTATCGGTAGGAGTACGAACAATCCTTGTTGACGAATATAGAAGCGAAGGGAGGGAGAGAGAGAGAGAGAGAAATTTTGGAGAGCATTTTGTCGAAGCTCTCTCGCGGCGTATTTCGCTCAAGAGTTAAGTTAGCGAGAACGCACAACGAGAGAGAAAAACACATGTATAGACTCGTTTTCCGAGACGTTCGAGAACCCTATCTCTCTCTCTCTCTCTCTCACTCTCTCTTTCCATCTATTATTGGAACAAAACAGAAATAAAGTGGGAAGTTGGAAGACCGCAACGCTTCGGTACACATAGGAGAGAGAGAGAGAGAGAGAGAGAGAATGAGAGAGGGGTCTCTTTTGCCGAGTTACCCCGTAACGTTAAAAAATTGCTCGAAAGCTGCAAAATTATGAAAGTTTAGAGAGACCATAGACATTTTTCGAAATACAGTACGACCTCCGAATAAGAACGCCCGGAATAAGAACGGTTTCCCTATTTCTCGTTCGAGCGCTTCCCCCACTCCGACTCGAACTCCGAGCTCGAGTCACGCTCGAGTGAATCGAAAAGGAGAGAGAGAGAGACAGAGCGAGTCCGAGAGCGTGGAGCGCGCGCCTGGTGGGGGTACCAGAAATATAGACAAAACTCTTCCCCTTGGGGGCTTTACCGTTCTTATTCGGAGGTCGGACTGTATTAAAAATCCCGCGAAATAAAAAATTCTGAAGAGATTTGAGCAAAAATTTAAGTAAACAAAGGCGGGTACATGGCCTACCTGTGTATCAAGTTTCAGCTTGATTGCTCAAGTAGTTATCCAGATAGACGAATTTGAATTTTTTTTTAAGGCCGGAACATTTTTTCTAAACATGATTTCTCGGCGGTTGGCATAATCTTCATTTTTTTTTCTTTAAATGAAAACAAAGCGTCGTCCATGAGGAAGAAATAATTCCTTGATTCAATGATTCAATTTATTGATGCAATGATTCGATCCAAATTAATTTCGTATCAAATCATTCGTATCGAAATTGTAATTTCATCACTTTTTATTTCCGAGCAAATAATTAATCGGCTGGGCAAAATATTTTTGTACAACATTTTTTCCATGATTGTCCAATTTCACTTGAAGAATGATAAAAAAAAAATTTATATAAATAAAAATTAAATGCTGCTCGTTGGTAAGCGCATCACTTGAGAACGGCTGGACCGATTTGGCTTATTTTTTTCTTGTTTTTAAATGTTCGCAATAGTCCGAACAAGGTTTTTGGGGAAAGAAAAATTGGAAATGTTGCCCGGAAAATTGGAAAATTCGGGAAAAACTGAAAGTGCTTTTTCTTCATACCTCGGTCGAAAGTACGCATTTTCGTCTCCGATTTGCGGGAGGAAAATAGATCTTTTCGTCCCTGCGGAAACGTAGCGCGCGCCATCTGTGCCGCGGGACGAAAATAAAGCAATACGGGAGGAAAGTCAAGCGATACGGGAGGAAAGTTAGGCCCGGTTTCAAAACGCAGGGATCCCCTCGATCCAAGGGTTATCTGTCAAATTTTTCATAGCAATTGACAAATAACCTTTAGAGTAATAAGTGAGTGACAGTTGGAGGCAGTTGAAACTATTTTATAATAAATAATATGACTGTGTTCAAGTATTTGTGATTAAAACAAAACAAAAAAACTCATTGTGATGAATAATATGATAAATTTTTGCTATAACTATTTTATAATCAACAGATAATATAAATGTGTTGTACCTATAACAAGAATTTTGAGAATAGAAGACTATATTCATGTTTCATAACTTTGTTAATAAAGCTTCTTAGCTTGAATATTGGCGCCAGTAACCATCTTGCTATACAAACCTAACCTAACTCTCTTCCGTGTTTGATGCCTGCCCCCGACCAGCAGCACTCGCTTCGCTCGTGCCTGCAATGTCGGGCAGGCATCAACACTTGTTAAAACGTATAAATCGGTATAAAAATTCAATTAGCCAGCGTACTTTCGACCGGGCATGAAGAAAAATAGTATACACCACACGGGCAGAAGATTGAAAGCCCTGAACTGCGCGATATGATGCCCTCGGCTTCGCCTCGGGCATCATCACGCGCAGTGCAGGAATTTCCAACTTTCGGCCCTTGTAGTGTAATATACTATTTTCTATGGGATTTTTGTTTTAACTCAAGACCATAACTCACGATACGAACGATGGATATGCGTAATTTTTTTTTTGTTTTGTTCGTTATGGTCCTGGAAAAGTTTTCAGGAAAAAAAAAAATCCGGGACAATTACGAAGGAAAGTCGGAAAATTCGGAAAAACTGCAAAAATCATAATTTTTGTATGCACTCTCGATCATAACTGACGATTAGGAACGACATATTTGGTTAATTCTTTTTTTGTTTTGTTCGTTATGGTCCTGGAAAAGTTTTTAGGAACGGCTGGACCGATTTGGCTAATTTTTTTGTTTCTAAATGTTCGCAATAGTCCGAACAATGTTTTTGGGGAAAGAAAAATTGGAAATGTTGCCCGGAAAATTGGAAAATTCGGGAAAAACTGAAAGTGCTTTTTTCTATGGGATTTTTGTTTTAACTCAAGACCATAACTCACGATACGAACGATGGATATGCGTAATTTTTTTTTTGTTTTGTTGGTTATGGTCCTGGAAAAGTTTTCAGGAAAAAAAAAATCCGGGACAAATACGAAGGAAAGTCGGAAAATTCGGAAAAACTGCAAAAATCATAATTTTTGTATGCACTCTCGATCATAACTGACGATTAGGAATGACATATTTGGTTGATTCTTTTTTTGTTTCGTTCGTTATGCTCCCCGGAATGGAAATAACGCAATTGAATGTTTTCAATTGAAAAAAAAAATCTGAAAGATCGGGAGAAAAATCTGGAAAAACGCATTCCAGCCTTGATTAAAATAAAACTTGCATTTTTTTTTACTTTTGTGTTGTTTCGCGATCGGTCCAACAAATGTAATTATTTTATTTCAATTCCAATTTATTTCGCTACGCGCGCAAATATTTCGAATCAAGCCAATCGGTTACACAGTGACGAAAAATTGATTCAGTTGTTTATTTTCACAGCTGAATTGTGATTCTGTTGTAAGTTCGTCGCAATCGTTTCATGAAATTAATCAAGTTTCGTCGTTTTATGTCAAACAAAATTTACATATTTACCTACGAAATACGATGAGTTTTGAAGTGATAAAAAATTGAATATCCATGGCCACAATCGTTGATAGATACAATTATCACTCAGAAATACGTTTTTTTTTTCCCTCATTTTTACTTTGTTTACACATTTCCAAAAGCTTTTCACAAATTCACAAACCAATCACAAGCAAATTTATGGAAATTTGGACAGGACAACGTCTGTCGGGTCAGCTAATTACAAATAAATGAATAATTGCCCTTTGTTTTTATTTTAATTCGTTCGAGTAACGATGAAAAATTATTGCAAATGAAAATTCTACGCATGATAAAATTTTTCAAGTACTCACCACAGTGATTGGGTAGACCGGATTTATTATCGTAAACAAGAGTACGTGATTCGGCTTGTTATTGTCTTCCCTGCAGAAAAATAAAAACAATGTATGAAGAAAATACGAGTTCGATAAAAAAAAAAAAAAAAAATAAAATAAAAGTATACGATTTATCGATTACCCTACATATTGTCCCATAATGGAAAGGAAAACTTGGGCAATTTCTCCGATCGTAATATTAACGACGAAACCGTTATATCGAGCGGATTCGAAGAGAATAAGGGGGAGAGAAGATGAAAAAAAAAAAAACGACAGCAGGAGGGAGACACGGTCGAGCGTGGAATTAGCGATAAGGCGTTCCTCGGTTCGAGACGGTAGCGAAAACGTTTCCCGGGCATGAAATCGAGGCGAGATTAATTAAAACGCACCGCGAGTTCGCTTCGTTCAACGTCGAGAGAGAATAAAGCGAGAAAGAGCGAGAGAGACGTAGGAACGCGCGCGCGCGCGCGCGCGCGAGGGTTCAAGCAAAGTTCGAGCTCCTCATCTCATCGTCGACTGTGTGTGACGTTATACATGTATGGGAGATTTCACGCAAGCTCGGCAATCCGATTTTGGCGATTTTTTTTTTTACGAACCTTCAATGAAAAACTTCGTGGAATTAAGGTAGTTCTATCGTGGTAACTAATCCATAAGATTTAAATGTTTTTTTTAAATATCTTCAATTTTAATATATTTATTCATTTCGCGAAACGTCAATGCCCCTTATCGACCTAATTACGGAGAAATTAATACTTGAAAATGCCAGTTCCTCAAGGCAAATTTGCTTCGGCATATAGAAGAACCGATTTCCGGTCACTTTAAAACGATATATCTTATCGAAAATCCAAAAGATTCTTACAAAAAACGAGACTTAGATTCATTAAACACGTAAAAATCTAACGGGCCTAAAAAAAAATATGATTGTCGACCAATTTTTTAAGCTATACTGATTTTAATACGAACATCCGGGTAGTGATACACAACTTATGGCATAATGTCGTGACGGTGAAAAAATGTGGCAACGCGATATCGAAACGAAAGCGGTATTTGTCAAGTCGAACAACATAACCTCTCCGCGTCAACGTCAATAGAGCGGGCGAGAGAGTGAGAGGGCACGAGAATGAAAAGAGAAAGAAAACGCAACGTTGCCACACGTAAATATCATACGAGATCTAGTAATACTTGAGTCGTTGCAATTACTATTTTACTAGTTACATAATTATTTATAATAAACCGTTGATTAATTTTATTCACCTGGGTAAGCTTATTTAATATTTATTAATTTTAACCCATATATACAATATTTTTAGGAATCATCATTTAGACATTTATAGCTAATTGACTAGTCTGCAGCGATAGAACTACCTTAATTCAGATTTTTAAAACTCATACAATGGCAGCGAAAAAATATTGAATATTTCGGGTAAATTGCACGGTTTTTCACGATTTTCCTCGTTGAACAAAAAAAAATTCTCATTACTTTTTATTGGACTGTGCCTTTTGCTTTTGGAATATTGTCAAAAAAAATTAATTAAAAAAAAAAAAAACTGATTATTTACGTTCCTATTTTGATATTTTTTAAAATAAATTTTCAGTTTTTTTTTTTTTTTTAATTCGTGGCCAAAGTGCGAGCTCGAAAAATCTGAATTAATTCCTCGAGATTCCCGAACATTGTGAGCTAGGAGGAAATTTTTTTTTCAAAAATTCCGAGTCAGCGTGGAACGGCCCATGGATCGTGAAAGAAGCGTTCTCGCTTTACTTTCTTCGATGAGCCAAGTCTAATAATAAGAGGATTGAAAACTCTCTCTCTCTCTCTCTCTCTCTCTTTCATTGTAGTGGGACTTTGAGGAGACGCTTTGGTCATTATTATATTCCAACTGGCTATTATCTATCTATTATCTCTTTCATCCGGCTTCCGCGCGCCATCTATCGACGGCGTCATCAACCTTCAAACTCGACACGAAGTTTCTCCTTGTTTTTCATTAACTCATTATTCAATAATCATATGAAAATAATGGAAAAAATCATAGAGACTCGAGTGGAAAATTCAATCGTCGACAGAAAAATTTGTTTTTATCGATTTTACGCTGCTTTTTTTTTCTCTCGCACGTCAGACTTATCAACTTCGTCGCGAATCGATCGCATACACGTGAATCAATTTTCGCAATTGTGTTGTGGAGCAACGTTTTTTTTTTTTTTTTTTCTTTCTTTCTTCTTCTTCTTCTGTACGGTTCGAGACGGATCGTTAATTATAAACGGATTGCCGAGGATCGGAGGGGGGAAACTGAGTTTACGAGATATACGAGTGTGTTGCGCGGCGATTATGACAGATCGATAATTTCTTATTCCGGGGGCTCTTTGGGAGAATTTTTTTTTTTTTTTTCTAATGTTTAGACATTTTTTTTTTCACTATTTTTTAATTCTTTGAATAATTGAATAATTGGGAAACGTACCTTTTGCGTCGAGGCTCTTCACCGTAGCCGCTGTACTCGTGATTCTGTAAATCCAAAGAGATTTCGTCAAAAGAGTAATTAACATTGATGATAAATTAATGTATAAATAATTTTTTTTTTTTTTTCGTATTTATATTATAAATTTTAAGGTTACGAAAAAAAAAAAAATGTTACACTAAAGATTTGTTCTTAAACTCATGATTAATTTTAAC
>OY751318.1:27552720-27750769 GCA_963564615.1 Rhorus exstirpatorius
TTTCGGTTTTAGAAACATTTTGGGTATTTTAATAATTTTTTTTTTGCAGTTTTTAGTTTTGAGGTTTTTTTTTTGGTGATCCTAGATTTGATCGATTATCGAAATTTGGATCATGGGAGTTGTGCTTGGAAAGATTTTTTTTTTTTTAATTATTTTATTGAAAAATTATTTACTTAATATTTACGAATTGACACGTTATTGTTATGAAATTTGTACACATCGAATTGGGCCAAACGGGCTTGATAAAAATTGATAATGATTATCAAATGTTCCTTGGATCGACTAAAATGTGTTGTGAATAATGAAGCATTAATTTTTCAAAAGAAAAAAATTAGACTTCTTGATATTAGATTTTTCTTTCAGTTCATAAACGCCAGTAAAGTAACAAACACCATTTCTCTCCTCTCTTTCTTTCTCTCTCTCTCTCTCTCTCTCTCTCTCTCTCGCGTTTTACGTCAAGATCTTGGCCCATTTTGCTTTTACCCACACGCAAACTTTATGTGTGTAACACACGTCGCTAGACCATATTTAATAATGCTCTTATCTACCCCGAGACACTCGCTTGCACTCGAAGCAGAGAGAGACCACAGAGCGATCGAATATCTCAGGGGATTTTATTGATTTTCTCACGGGGTAATAAATACGAGAATCTACTTTATGAAGAAAAAAAAAAAAAAAAAAAAACACGAGGGATCTTTCGAGTTACGATGTAAAAAAAACAAAGCAAATATCTTTCATGTACGCGATGAGAGAATATCGAGGAAAAAAAAATTAATTTTCCAATTTTTCTCCTGTTAATTCCTTCTCTTCTATTATTTTCCACAAATGACACTTGTAGTATTTGCAATTTGTCTACCTTAAGGATGTATCGGACGTACCTTCCCAACCAAAAATGACTTTTGTCGACAATATTGCATGCTTCATGATGAGATAAAAATCGGAAAAAATTCAACCACAATAAAGACGATAAGTAGGATTACTTTTTAATAAGTATAATGCCCAAAAGTTATCAATAAATTCTTTAAACAAAACATTGTTTAACAAATTTTTAGGGAATGTTTTTTTTTGTCATGTGAAATGAAATCGTTGATTTTTCTGACTACGCATGAATTTTTTTTAATTTTCTTATCGTTTTGAAATTTCAGTTTTTCGGAAATTTGTAAAGGTTGTATTTACGAAACTATTCGTTCAATGCCCTGGAAACTTCTTAATTGTAATATACAACGTCTTTACGAAAACATATCCAATATTCACGATTTTTCCTTCATTTTTCGAAAATTAAAAAATTTTCGAAAACCGAAATTTCAAAATGATAATAATTTTTTTTTTTAATTCATGTGTAGTCAGAAAAATCAAGGAATCCATTTCACGTGTAAAAAAAAACTTTCCCTAAAAATTTGTTGAACAATGTTTTGTTTAAACAATTTATTGATAACTTTTTGGCATTATTATTATTCAAAATTAATCTTCTCATCGTCTTAATTGTGGCTGAATTTTTTTCCGATTCTTATCTTATCATAAAGTATGCAATATTGTCGACGAAAGTCACTTTTGGTTGGGAAGGTACCTCCGATACATCCTTAATTCCGATAGTGAGAATAATTTTATTTTTCGTGAATTTTATTTTTTTTTCTTTATTCCGGATTTATCTTTTTTTTAATTTCAAACATATGACGAATATACTTGATAGTAAACGTTATGAAACAATTAATAATAAATACAGAATTTTCGAATTTTCTTTTCAATGTTATAAGTTTTGAAAAAAAAAAAATATTTTTTTCATTGTCTCACTGGGTGTTCTCGCTAGTGAAAGACTGGTGTTTCGATTTAACTATAATTGAATCCAAAAAATATGGATTTGCAGAAAATTTACAGAAAAATTAAAATCACATGCACGAAAATTTTCCTTAGAAAAAAAAAAATTTATAAAAAAATGTACTGTGGTAAACTCGATGTGATACACGAGATACCGGATCTATAGTTCGTACACAAAGCTTATACATAGAGAGCAAGAATAGAAAAGCAAGTGGCACAGTGCGTGAAGGTGTTCTTCACGAAATAATCAATATGGTATAGTAATCGTGACAAGAGGTCTATATGCCAGGGAGAGTCGCTTGAGAATAAAGGGAGAACGAATATATATATATGTAAACTTAACAGGTTGATCGTGTGTTGCATTTGGAGAAAGAGATGGAGAAATTGCCATTTAATACAATACATTTATTCTCGCCAAGCGCCTCGGCACAGTAATAGTCGTGTATAACGTCTCTCATTACAAGCGTGTCTGGAATTTACGATTTCTCATTCTCTCTTGTCTAGCTTATACGACGATATATAAATATATATATATATTATATATATATTGTTTTATTTTTCCCATTCGTAAATTTTGACGAAAAAAAATTCATCGACTTCTGGAAAACCTACCAGACGACACTTTTTTAAACTAATTTTTAAAAACGATTCCAGTATTTTTTTCGCTACTTTAATATGATATAGGAATAAAAGTGATCGAATATTGTCCCCGAAAGATTTATGGAAGGATAAATTAAAATTTTTTATTTTGTAACGTCTCGAGATTGGAATTTTGATTTTCCTTGTTTTTTTTTTCTCGAAATTTGACAAGTGTTTTTAGGTTTTTACTCGTACAAATTAACATTGAGCCTCTTTTCGGATCAATAAATTAGCGCAATGAACGATCAAACCTTCAACGATTATTGAAACGTCCGAAATTAATTTTTAAAAAAATCCAGAATTTCTATATTTTTTGTTCTTGTAATTTTTCCTTCCTTTCGTGATTATTCATCGAGATTGTTGTACAAAAAAATTTATTAAAAAAATATATTTTTAATCAATTTCGCGGATTAATCAACGAGAATTTTTTTTTTCAAAATTCTAGAATGACTTTTCATCGATTATTACAATGTCTACGCGCATTGTTATTTTTTGTCATACACAAATATTGCAATCTCTCGTTACTTTGAAAAAAATTTTCTTCATTTTTCATATAAATTAAAAGAAAAAAAAAATAAAAAAAAGTCCCCCCCCCCCCCCCCCCCACCATCATTAAATTTGATTTTCATAAAAATTAAAATTAAAATAATCATTGACATTTTAGAATATAAAATATGAATTATTATTAACATTTGATGATAAATAAATTATAAATAAAAAAAAGCAATTCTTTTCCTCTCGCTGTACGTACATTAATGAATTTTCACGATCAATTCGATAATTTATTAAAATATATTATTAACAAAGGTAACAATTTAAAAAATTTGTAATACCTAAATCAAAGCGCAAAATATAAAAATAATAATTCCGAACAGAAGGAAAAAAAAAATTAATGCACAAGCGAATGCTAATTCAGAAATATGACGATCGTCGATGCGTTAATCGATGAATATTAACCGGATGCACATGAGGCGGACAATGCGATTGCATCGAAATAAATTACCGTCGATATTCGTGAACGGGGTCTCTAGTCCAATTTTCATAATAAATTCATAAAAGTTTTATCATCGATATCCTCAGCTCGACGAAGAAAACACACGTGCATCATATTATGCACATATATCGAGAGACCCCTAGAGACGCCGAGCCATGCAAAAAAAAATGGATAAAAGAACACTGACCCTCGTTACCCCCTCGCCTCGAGTGTAAAATTTTACAGTTACATTTGCGAAATCCCCCATGGCGTCGTTTTGTACGCGCGAGTGGCTCTCAGCTCTCAGCAGACGAGAAACAGACGCAGGATAAAACAAAGAAAGAAGAAGAAAAAAAAAAAAGTAGAAAAATTATGCCGATGAACGCGTTCGATCGTAAAAATAATAATAATAAAAGCGATATTGTAATCTCACGAGTCCGAGGTGATAAACGAGCTGAAAATTAACGGAGATTTTTCAAATTATCGCGGTGGTTTCCGTTATCACGGGGATGCGCGTGTCTCGCTTTTCGTGCAGTAAATAAATGGCGTCCCGTGGCAGTCGCGACGTTGTCACGAGGGCGTTGATACGCCGACCGCATACATACGCGTATACATAGATATATATATATAGCTATATAATCAGCTTGAACCCAAAAGAGATAGGAGACTCTGAGATACGCGCTATAAGGGAGAATGGCAGAGTGAAAGAAAACGAAAAAAAAAGAGCGAAAAGAAATGTCGACCGCGCGAGCGAGAAAGAGAGAGAAAGAGAGACGGTTGTGTACAACGTTGCCGCCGCTACAACTCGGTTGTCGGCACGCCGCGCCGCCAACCACCGCCTCCTACACAACTGCATTATTAATATATTTATATACACGCATGTAACTTCGCTACACTTTTCGCTCGTATTACGTACGAAAAAAAAAGAAATCCCCACAAGCAATTCGTAGGCATCGAAGATGAATTTGTTTTTTTTTCGTCCAAAGTATATCTCAATACATTACAATTATAAGGTAGTCCTTACCCTGTGACCGGACTCCTCGAGCCGCTGTCTCTTCGAGTGTGGTCCGTCACCGTTGAACGCCATCCTGAAATCCTCGGGTGGTACTTTTTTTTAAATTATTATTATTGTTATTATTATTATCAACACCCTCGAGAATTTATTACAATTATTATTATCTCGAGTTTATCGGGCGTGATAACGATTTTTCTTTATCTTTTATCTTTTATACAAACGCACGAGAAATTTTTTTTTCAAATATATTATTCGTATTAAATATATATATATATATATATATATATATACACATACACAACGGGATTTTCGTCGTTTTTTTTTTTCGTCCTGATTACCGTATTTTCGTTCACGTCACACGAATTATTCGTCTTTTTTCCGATTGTGTTTTTTTATTTTCTTTTAAGGGGGGGATTTAGTTTTGACAGAGAACCCGACGGAGAGGTTATGCGGTGGTGTTCCGTTGTACCTCTTTTTCTTTCGTTTACTCGTGTTCACGCGTGAGACTCTTTTACCAAAACACACACAGGACACGGCTCTCTGCCTCGCTAGAGGTGAATGTTGATTTTTTTTGTTTCGGTGAGGGGGGCTGGGGAAAGGGGGGAAACAACACGAACGATTTTACGGGATGAAAAATAAAACGAGCGGCGGGATGAACGAGAAACGCGACGTCGGTTCGGACTCCACGTTTAACGGAGAGCGAACGCGCGAGCGGCTTGAGGGAAACTGGAATGCGATGGAGATGGAGCTCTTGGGCTCACTCTTTCTCTCTCTCTCTCTCTTTCTCCCCCGCGAGTTTACGGCTTGTGATATTATCACGAGCACGAACGTATCATCTCTCGTACATCGGCGACACGACGAAGCGAAGCTTCCTTTTCTATCACTCACGCGCGCTCGCAGCGCCATCTCGTTAGTCGATCGCGTTACCATCAAATTTCCGTTGGAACGAACGTTTCTCATTGGTCGCCGTTGTGCGCATGTTTTTTTCCGAGGTAGGGATACGATTGGCTCTCAGCGAGATAAAATATCCCTAGGCCAATCGGGTAACGTCAATGCTACGCGATGCGTGCTTGGGATTTTAGGATTGGGCCTCCTAGGATTTGAATTTTGAAGAATTAACGGCAAGAAAGATTCTTAAGTGGGGACTTCGGTGAAAACAGAAACTTTTTTGTCCGTCAACAAATATCACTCATGTTTTGACAATGTATGCGGAAGCTTCAAACAAGATATTGAGCAAAAGTGTTGGGCTCTGTCGGTTGAATACTTTCCAAGTTGTAGCGTTTTTTTTCTAATTTTGCAACACTATTCTTCGAAATGCTCCTTGCAACTTCTATCGCAGCAAGCTGAAATTTATTTTCAGTACAGATACTAGTATAGACTAAATTTTGTAGGAAGCGATTTTCCATCCGACCTTTCTAAGATAAAAAAAAAACATCATCTGCAATTCTTTTTTGTCATTTTTGACCGAAATTTCACCAAAGTCCCCCCTTAAGGGCTTATCGCATTTTTAAGGATGTTTTCTTTTCTTCTTTTATTGATACTTCACATTCCGAAGATATTTGATTTCGTGGTACGATACATCGGCAACACCTATATCCATTATACATCGAGGTTTTTTTTTGCTCCTCGCATATATATATATATATATATATATATATATATATATATATATATATATATATATATATATATATATATATATGTATGTATAACTTTCTTCGTCGCTCTCTGTTTTATTCATGAAATATTTTTTTCGTTACGTGTGAATCCATTGCACGTAAACATGCAACCGCGTGTCTAATAGCTAGAGGATGGGATAAAACAATAACTTATCGTTTATGATTAACAGGACGGGGTTTCTCTCTCTCTCTCTCTCTCTCTCTCTCTCACTCACTCACTCGTTCAATTATCCATTCAGCGGGAAAACATTTTGATAGCCAGTACTTTTTTCATTAACTAATTTTTATGTTGGTACAGTAAAAATTTTCGTCTTGCCAACTTAAAATTCCGTCAAACGCCTCCATTAACGCAGATCTAGTAACATTTCCATTTTTTTTTTTTTTTTTTTCGTCGCAACTTTTCTTTTCAAGTGTGTGCTGCCCGTTTGTTTTTTCCAACGACCACACGCCAATTTTACGTCGCGTAAAATATTACACATATAAATATAAAATATAAACACCTCAAATCAATTTTATTCTTTGGCTGACTGACAATCTCACCAATTGCATTTAATGTCTGGGGGGGGGGGGGGGGGACTTGCTATCATTACGTGTGTGTGTATGTGATTTGTTGCCAATGATTGTGCATGTGTATGTATTATTATAAATAAATGAGCTGATAAAATTTGCAATCGATGAGTCGGAGAGGTTAACGATCGCGTTATTGATAAATTGAATGCCCTTGTGACAGTTGTGTGTCGGGATCGATTTTTTTTCGCAACATGTGCACGTTATCAACCTTTTTTTCAATCTCTTTTTTTTTATTCGTACCATTGAGACATTCAATTGCCGGTATTCTCATTATTATTATCATTATTATTATTATTAACTCCAGTATCACAGCATCAATGGTTGCGTTTACACCAAAGAAGCGTTTTTTTTTTTAATTTTAATTTTTGCGAAACTTAACCTCTAAAGGATATATATCCGAACAGCAAAAATCTACAAGCATGTCTGAATGAAGATTCGTTCGATTTTTTAAAAACGTATTTTCGAATTAATTTTTTTGACATTCAGAAATGCTTGACTCTTATTTTTGCACATCCTCTGTGGGTATATATATAGTGAGATCGATTTTTCTTCTCTCCCTCTTTTCTTCAATATTGCATTGTGTAAAACACGTGTCTCGTGTTCTCAGCGAATCCGTGTGCCAGAGAAAAATAAAATAATCCCTTTCGGATTTTTTGTCGAATAGTTTGCGGAGCTTATATATAGTCAAACAGAGAATGCTCGAATGATGGGGGGAAAAATGAAATTACAGAAACGACCCTTTTTTTTTATTTGCTCGAAAAAAAAAATTGTAGCAAAATTTTCAAACGAGAGGTTGTCGGAAATGCTTTTCCGATCGGAGTAAAAAAAAAAAGAAAAAAAAAACGTTTAGATCGATGTATAAAAAAAATCGTGAAAAGCTTGAAGCATTTACCAACAATCGCTCGCTGGGGATTTTCCATGGAATTTCATAATTCCTCGTTATACTTTGGGTTCAATTTTTCTGTAATATTTTTCCTTGACATTGACTATTGCTCCGTTAATTGCTCAATTATTCCCTTATTTTGTATTAATATTCTCTCTTGCACGAGATTCGCTAGAAATCTTGATAACGAATCCCAGAAACGTTCTTCCCCCCCCCCCCCCCCCCGCCCGAGGACCTTTCCTCATTGGACATTCGAATATCCGGTTCCCGGGATTCCCCCTCGTATCTACTCGCGAATCTCATTGTTTTCATGTATAACCTATATGTGATGATTTTGCGAAACGATCGCGGTCAATTCTACATAAAAGACCATGGTTTTTGCTTTGTTTGACAAACTTTGATATTTTTACAATGCACAAAGCAACTTTGCAAGCTTCTCTTTTTTTTTTTCCTCCAATTTTTGACTCGCTGACCGTATATTATCATGAGTATCAATGAAATCGCGGGAGTAACGTTTTTTTTTTTTTCAAATCTTCGTCATATACCTCGCGATCTTTGACAATTTACATTTTCATTTGTCTTATAGCGCTTTCCACTGGTGCACCGAGTGCGCACCGACTCAAGTTTTTCGGATGAGAGTAAGTGAGACACATATGTACTCAGTGCATCTTTGTCTCACTCACTCGCATGTAAAAATCTGCACTGAGTTCCCCAGTGGAAAGCGCTATTATTGTTCCGTTCTTTTTTTTTTCAACTAAAACTATGAAAGACCGCACAACACATTGCGAGTATTACAAATATCCCAGAGAATATATATATATACATACATTATTATGTACGTATAACCATACGTCGAATGGTTCTTATTACAATTTATCAGATTGAGGAAAGAATCCATTGAAATTTCTGGCTATCGATATTAACTTTTGAGCCGAATACCAATTTTCAGCTGAAAATTAAAAAAATTGCAATAGTCATTGAATTTTGTAGTATGGTTGGTAATTTTATTTTTATCGTTGCATCGGAAACGTTTTTTTTTCTTTTGTTCTTGACCCCCAAAACTTTTGCTTGATGAAAATTTTTCCATCCCGGTAAATCTCAATTTTGGTAAATAGCAAAGTCGAATCCTCGTAACATTTTTTTTTGGTCTACGCGGCCATCTTATTCGAATGTTAATTTGATGAGCGAACGATCAGACGATCCTCGGCTAATGTTGTTAATCGACAGTCAGACATTTCAACGAACCTTTTCACAGTGATTTTACGCATTAATTCTCGTTAACTTTTTTCAATCTCAATGACTATGCAATACAAGCGTACGCGCGTTGCAATTTTTCAGGATATTTCTTGCGTAGAGCAAAAAAACGAAGCATTACTCGCGATATGCGCGGAACGATTGTTTGATAATTCGAAACTCCTGCATCCGATCAAACCAACAAGACGCGCAGTATACGTCGTGATGATTTCGAGATAATTTTTATATATTTATATATATATATATATATATATATATATATATATATAATATATAACTATCATTCAAAGTTCTACTATGCTTAATAATGTATGTACAAAAAAAATGACGATTCGCTCGGAAAAATCGAGTATCGTTATTTCTCAACTGTTTGATTATCATTATTCATCTAGAAGTTATTTTTTGTTTTTTCGATCGACTCGCTCAAAGGAGAACGAGATTGTTTCCGTTTTTTTTTCTCCCCTATTTCTTCCTCCTTTTTAAATATTAAGTACCAAGTGTCGATTAAAGGCAATACGAATATCAGAGTTACGTGTACTAAAACGGCGTTATTAACATTATTCCCTTTCTTCCTCTCATTCTCACTCGTGCCCCTGTACGCAATTGCAATTGATCCGGCAGTGGTAACAGCAAAATATCAATAAAATCACGTTTCATGCGGTACATTTAAGTCCTGAATGAAAATTTGAAAGAATGCACAAAGGGCCGTTTCATGCCGCTTGAGATACTCAAAAATCATTCAACTGAAAAACAAAACATATATGTATATATATATATCTCAAAAAAGGTATAATCGTGATTGCTTGATTATCCATTATCTCCGGAAAGGTGTATCGTCTCTATAGAATCAATCGAAAAAAGTTATTTGGAGTTTTTTCATGCGCGATGCGAATGAAATATTTGAAAAAATTTTATTTCCCCGATGATTCGCAGCAGGATTTGAAACTTGGAAGAAGTTTGATGCTCATGTATCGTCATTTTGCAGAAACTTTTTTTTTGGGCATAAATCATTTTTGAGTGACCGAAGCGACTCTGCAATGTCTCGGAAATAAAATAACGAGCATTACGAAATTCGTTCGAACGTACGCTCCGCTGGACAATGATTCGCGCGCTCCGCTAGACTTTTAAAATTATTATCTCAATGTTTGAGAAAGCTTTGGAGATCGATGCGAGTAAACGAGGCTGGAAAAATTTGAAATTTGTAAACTTAATGAAATTGAACCGGCAACGAAGAATTCCTGCATTTAAAAATCATCGAAACGATCAATTAAAAAAATAAAAAAAAAAAAAAAAACAAAAATAAAATTTCCTGCCAATACTCGAGGCGTGAGCTGAAAAAAAAAAAAAAATAATTTTCCTGTCGAATTACTCCGAAAGAGAAAGTTCACATATTCACTATAGCGATAGTGAAATTTCCTTGTGGACAATTACCCAAAAAATAGTCTGCGGTAGTGTCTATCGGTGATTATAAAAATTTTTTTCTTTCTTAAATATTGCCAAGACGTTCTTGAGTCTAGGGCCAGCATCGCCGAGCATGATTATCATTATGAAAACGCGTGCCAATTAATTTTTCAAGCTCGCCTGACCTTATCCGAACCCTCGAAGCCTCGTCAAACGTCATTCTGAGACAAAAGCAGCGTTAAAATCGTTATTTTAATATCGCTAATAAGCGATAAACTATTATAATTTTCCTTCCTAGCTCGAAAAGCGCAGTCATACATATAAATATGTATCTCCGCTATCATGTATACGAGTAAAAGCATCAATTATCGGCCAAGTTTGGGCTTCACTGTCGGGAATCTTTTTGTAAGTTACGCAGCTTGGTGTTTGCGTTGAAAAACACGTGCCATAATTTTTTCCTCCATTTTTTTTTTAGCTACCATTGAGCATCGAATTCTTTCATATGAAACTTTTTTTGTTTATTTCATTAAATTTTGGCGGCTTGAATTTGGAAAAAAAAAAACCAATTCTATATTTTATTTGTAAAAAAATTTCAACTTGCCGATAAAAAAAATATAGCCCGATTCGCGTAGAAGACTCTCAAAATCAAGTTTATAATATGAAACGTCGTTTTTTCGCCATTGCCCAGAGATAAAAAAAAAAATTCCATATTTTTTTTTTTTTCAGAAAGCTGAGAAAATTTTACACTAAATATTTTTTTTTTGAGAGTCTTCTGCACGTATATTAATTAGGCTGTATTTTTTTTTCCGGAAAGTTGAGATTTTTTTACAAAAACAATATAGAATTGTTGTTTTTTTTTTCTAATTCAAGCCACCAAAATTAAATGAAAAAAAAAAAAAACAAAAAAGTTTAAAATGAAAGAATTCGCCCGATGGTTGCTAAAAAAAAATCTGAAAAAATTATGGCACGTGTTTTTCAACACGGACGTACCGAGCTGTGCGACTTACGAAAAATATCCCGTCAGCGAAGCCCAAACTTGGCCGATAATTTCTGTCTCATATCCCCATTCGGAGACGACTCTCCGCGTCTGGTTATTTTTTTCGTTATCCAGAGTAATCGAGGACCAAAAAATCGTTATTAAGTCCCTCGATCATGAGATTTCTGCGGGAAATTTGTCAGATTATGCATCACGATACTTTATCCAACGATCCAACATGCATTATCGAAAAAAAAAAAAAAACAAAAAACAAAAAACAATCGAGAATCTCAAAGTCTCGAATGATTTTGATTTTAAAAAAATCCAACATTTTTCTCGCATCAGTCACTCGTGCGTCAATGCGTTGCCCATTTCGTTTTTTGTTTTTTTTTTTTGTTTTTTGTTTTTCTGGATTCTCCGCAAGCCCTGCCTCGGATCCCTTCGAAAAAATCGAGGCTCGCGTTTCTTTTTTTTTTTTCTACCAGACCTACAGGAACTATAACGTGAGGAAGATTTAGCTCATGCTCGATGTTGAAAATAAAAAATTAAAAAAAAAAATTGTTTTATTCGCGTTACGGATGTCTGATCTCGTCGACGGATACTGCGGTCGGTGCGGCTGATTGTTGAATGCCAGCCGATGATTGCGTCGTTGTACCGACGATAACGGTATTACTTCCGGTTGCCGGAACAATCACCGAATGGCCCAGCGACGCCGGTGCCTGTGCCTTGGCAAATTTTCCAGCATCCTGAATCGTCGTCTCGTTTCTTCGCAGATAAGCTGCGGCTTCCTTCTTCGGTGGTACAACGGGCTTGTTCGGCGGCACCGGAGGTGGTATACCACGTGATATCATTGGTTTCTTCGGTGTTGTCGTCGTTGAAACCGTCGTTGAGGTCGTTGTTGTCGTTGCCGCCGCCGCCGCCGCCGTTGTCGTCGTCGTCGTCGTCGTTATCGTCATAGTCGTCGTCGTTGTCGTCATTGCGCTGCTACCCACGCTTTGTCCAATTCCCGTTGATCCTTGAACGTTCGACAATGTCGCGTGAAACGGCAATTTATTCGCTCCTGAATTATTCGACGCTGCCGAGCCACTCGTGATTTTCGATGAATTCACCGTTATTGCCGTTCTCTTTTCCGTCGTTGCCTGAGAAACGAGAATCAAACGGAACACCCACGGCCACGTCGTTAGCGGAATTTTTTTTCTCTTACGAACCTCTTTCACGCGCGATTATTCAGTCACTGAAAATTCTTGGGGAAAAAAAAAAAAGAAAAAGTAATACGAAAATTATAGACGAAAAGTTGGGAGACCAGTTCCATCGTTGTTCCAATCAGCGAAGTACAGCAGGGAGTATACTTCGAAGAGTTGGAAGAGAGGTGAGAGATATTGAAGCAAGAATGAAGATGGGATTAGAAAAAAAAAAAAAATGAAGAGCGAGACGTTGAAAAAGAAGGAGGAGAGAATAAAGGAATCGACTTACAATTGTAAATATAAGTTTTTGGCGGAGAGCGAGATTAGGCGTTGGAAGTACCGGTCCGTGGAAAATGTAAAGGGCAAGGAGAAAGAAATGGGGGCCAGGATGAGATGCGGAAATGTTGGGAGAGCGGGCAAGAAAGGTGAGAGAGAGAGATTGGATGCGCGGAATATGCGAGGAGCAGGATGAGACTTTGGAGCATTCGCTGGTGCGTAAGAAAAGTAGAGAGCGCGCGCGAAGGAAAAGACAAAAAAAAAAAGAAGTGGAAGAATGGGTTGGAAGGAATTGATGAAACAGCGATGGTGGGAGAGATAATAAATATGCTTCGGGGAAAAATACAAAAAGGAATCTGCGCATATTTCAGGGAAATCGAAGAGGTATGGGGAAAAAAGGAGTCCGGAGATAGAGAATGGGAGAGCAGAGGAATTAATGGGACGCGGAGTGTGAGTTGATTAGAAATTTTAGACATATAGTTTTAAGGATGCGGGAGGAGTTAAGGAGAGGACAAGGAATGTAAATTTTGAGCGAGAGATTGTACAAGTTTTGTCAAAAGCTTTTAAAAAGCTATGCAAATAAAAATTTATTGATATTGATACTTCGAAGAGTTTTGACGAATTGTCGAGAGAGAGAGAGAGAGAGAGAGAGAGAGAGAGAGAGAGAGAGAGAGAGAGGAGCGGAATTATTCAAGAACGGAGATCAAGCAATATCGAATTTATCGAGTGACGTTTGAAAAATTGCTGTTTTTTTATTTATTTAATTGTGATTCGGATATAAATTTGTTGAAGTTTGTAATTTTCCGGTGATAATTCCTCACTCTCGTGAGAAGCAAAATCATTATCGTTGAGGGGCTTACCGTAGAATTTAAGACGAAATTTACAAATGTTACTTTTCGACGTTGAAAAAAAATACACATTAATTATTATTATATTTTTTTCTTCATTAATCTCAGGTTAATTGACATAAAAATTTTTTTTTTTGTAGCATCGAGAGCTACACTCGTTTCGTTCTGAATTTTTGAATATTCAATCGTCAATAAAATTCATGAACTCGCAAGATTCAATTATATTTCTATTTTTCGAAAGATCGGCTTTTTGTTTTTAACATCGAAAAGCATATTTGTATTTTTAGCTTAAATTCCCCGGTAAGCCTCGAAGATTAATAGAGAAGAGTTGATCTTGTTCGTTGCAATGAGAAATTCGAAATTGCAATTTTTCAAACATAAAAATTATGATTATGCACGTCTCTCTGTTCCGCAGACAGATCATAGCCATTTTACGTTTAATTTTTTTCCCAATTTTTAAGGGTCAAAGCTCCATAAACAAAAAAATCCTTACCTCATTCCAATTATGTTTTTTTTTTTTTTTTTACAAATTCATTGCGAATGTCTGCGACATTCATATTGCAAATCAGGACTCATAACCAGCAACACGAGGAGAAAAAAAAAAAAGAAAAAAATTACAATTGATGGAAAACACGCTCGACGCTTCCGGGCATCTTCCGGGGAGAAGAAAAAAAAAAAAAGTACGAGGGTAAAGCAGGTGAGATGTGTAAATAAAGCTCAGAAGTGAGTTGCGTACGACGTTTTTAATTGAGGAATTAATTAATCATACATACCAAATAATAATAATTATTATTTACAAAATTTAGAATTTTCATTATAATAAAGTGTGGCGGCTACCGGTCATCAATTTTTTTTTTTTTTTCTTTCTTCCTCTTTCGTTAGCTTAAAAGAAAAAGTAGGGATGGGCGGTGGTAGCTGCGATCGGAGGATCACGGGAGGAAAAAAAATGAATAAACGCGTGCCAATCTAATGGAATAAAAATAAAAATTGCGAATTCTTTGGAATATTCTTTATGAGCGAAGAGTCTTGCGCAACGGAAGATGCGTTTGGCGAATGATTTTTTTTTTTTTTTTTCTATGCTCAAATCTTTAGTCACGTAATGTGTAAAAAAAAAAACAAAAACGAAAATTGTACCGCGCGAAAATTTACCAAAAAAAAATCATCCGGAAAGAAAAATCGCATCGCCGGATTGCAAGACGCTTCGTCAATTTTGTCTTCGACGTAAATTAACCCTTTCAGTCGTACATTTTTTTCTACTCAATACTTTTTGGCCTGAAAATTTTTACTCGGGAATTTTTGGGGTCGCTGATCGTCGAATTTGAGGCTAGAATTTCATAATTCCTAAATCCAAGATGGCGTATGAACAATTGTACGAAATGAACAAACTTTGGCAACCCCGGGCGGAACTTGTTATTTTGGCCTGAAAATTTTTACTCGGGGATTTTTGGGGGTCGCTGATCGGCGAATTTGAAGCTAGAATTTCAAAATTTCTAAATCCAAGATGGCGAATGAAAAATTGTAAGAAATTAAAAAAATTTGATTAGCCGGGGCAGAACTTGTTTTTTTTTTTGCTGACTATCATGAATAAAGATATTTAAAAAAAAAAACAATAAAGTATTAAAAAAACAAAGAAAAAAGTAGAAAAAAAAACAAACAAAAAGGAGAAAAAAACAAGTTCCGCCCGGGCTAATCAAAGTTTTTATTTCATTTCTCACAATTTTTAATCCGCCATCTTGGATTTAGGAAATTCTATGAATTCAATTAATTGATTTATGAAATTCTAGCTTCAAATTCGTGATCAGCGACCCCAAAAATCCTCGAATATTCATTTTTAGCCAAATTGGTTTAATACTAGAGCGCCGAGGTAATTATTTGTAAAGTAGCGGTCCCACTGCGACTGAAAGGTTTGAGGGGAAAATTCAAAATAATAATAAATAAGTAAGTAAATAAATAATAATAATAATAATAATAATAATAATACATGATTCGAGTATATTGTTTTTCGTTTAACAATGCATTTTTTTTTTTTTTTTGATCATTATACTAGAATTATCAACTGAAATAAGACTAGACGATATTACAGGATTAACCGTGTGTTGGGCGCGAAAACGCAACCGAATAACGAAAAATTCTCGTTGATTCGGCCTCAGCGCACATTTTTTTTCCTCAAATAATTTCATTTAAGGGGGGGGGGGGGGGGAAATTTTTGAGGGGTTCGAGAACGTAAATAAATAAAGAGCGTAAATAAATAAATTCGGAGCGTCGATGGCGATTATCTCGATTTTTATATCAGCGTAGAATGGGATGGGAATTTTTGTTGGATTACCTGTGCCTCGATAGGAGCGGAAGATTCGAGGATCGCTGACTGCGGCAACGTAGGACCGTATGCCACACCCCGTAATGCCTGACCTGGAGTCACCGATCTCGCGATACCCGTAGCTGTTGCGGCAAAAATTTCGAGAAAAAAAAACAAAATGAGTATCCGATCTTTGGCAAAGCGGAGTTGAAAAAAAATTGAAAAAAAAAAAAAAACAATGAGAAAACTTACTCGGACCGCTAACGGGGACACTCGTCACCGTAGCCGTTGGTTGAACGACTTTACTGCTGACCATAGGTGTCCCCGTTCCCAGAACAGCTCCCTTGACTGGAAAACGAAATTTTATTGGCAAAAAAAAATATATATATATATAATTATAATATCGATCGCTCGACAGGGCGGTGACGATTTTTTGTTTCCTATCGTCAGCGGTCTCGTCCGCTAACAAAAATCAGCGACGGGGGAGGAATTTAAAAAAATATTTTACTTCATTTTTTTCGCCCAATTCGTCGGAAGATTTAATTTGAAAAATTACATTTTTCAATTGCGGTGGATCGTGTCCTGCGAATAATCAAACTTGAGCGATTGTCAATTTTTTTAAAAATTTTTTATCGGTCGACCAAATGGGATGCTGCGTAGGCCTGAATTTCCCCCCCCCCCCCTTCCCCGAGAGTTCGAAATTCAAATATTCCCGCGCAAACACTTACTTGTGCCCTGAGTACCGGCCGGTCTGAGAGCCGGCATGGCGATCAAATTAGCCGGTTTGGCAGGCGGTGGCGGCGGTGTCGCACCGACGCCACGTCCAACCCCGCGAATCGACGTTGCGCTCTTCCACGATTCCATGTCCGTTTTGAGTCTCTCCAGCTCGGCCTCGAGCTCCTTGCAACGTTTTTCCTCCTTCGCCAGAGCCTGCCTGTACTGCTGTCTCTCGATATCGAACTGGGCCAATTGTTTCTCCAATTCGGCCTCCATTTGCAACGATTTTTTGCTCTCCTCCTCCAAGCCCTCCGCCATCGAGTATATGCGAACTTTTTCCTCGCTCAATATCTGCGCAAGATCCTCCGATCTCTTGCGCTCCTCGATATACTTCATTATTATGTTCTTACGTTCGGCGAGGAGCAATAGAACAATTTGCTTCTGTCGGCTTTTCTCCTCCTCGAGGGCGTCGTTCTCCTTCTTAAGCTCGACCTCGAGATGCTTCTTCTCCTGTCTCTCGAGCTCGAGCTCTTTTTTCAATCGTGTTCTCTCCTTCTCGAGACCGTAAGTTATGTCGTCGCCCTGCGCCGTGTCGTGCTCGTGTCTTCTCTTCTCCTCCTCCAGCTCTTTTATAACCTGAGACAACGACGAGGGTTACCATTGCGGTTACGAATTAAATTAAAGGCTACAAATTACTATTGCGCTGATGGAAAAAAAAATATATATATGTATATATATATATATATATTTGTATTAGGGTGGTCCTTATTTAGGGCTCGGACGAATTTTTAATCAAACGGCCCCCAAATCGGCTCCAAATAATTCCAAAAAAAATACCCTAATTTTTTCAGATTTTCATCTAGACTCTGACCCCTCGCACCCGAGGGTCAATTTCCCGATTTGAAATACACGTGTTTCGGCCAAATTCTCAGGATATATTTTATTCTAAGAGTAATAATTTTTTTAGAAAATCTGTAACTGCGAGATTTTAGTGTTCATTGGTGCTACTGTATGAAAAAAAAAATTATATTATCATACGGATCAATTTGGACAAATTGCACACCCTTTAACTTTGAAACATGGTGGTAACCCACACGTTACCACCTCGATTTTCTTGAATTTTTCTAATTTATTTACTTTTTAACGTATTCAGATCCGGTTTTTTGCACTTTTAAGTTACTTAAGTGATGGAAGAACATAAATATTAGACTGTTTCAAAATAAATCGATAATTTTTTTTTTTTGCTTTACACAATCTTAAACTATACTTGGACATCAAAAAATAATCCTCGCGAAAGGAGGGGCCGGTCCTTCAAGATTCAGAGGTATCTCATCGGACTTTTGTCTTTTTTTATTTCGTTAATACGTAAATAATTAATTTCATGGATGGAACAAATATTTTTTTTTTCCTAAAATGATGAATATATTCCAAACTTATGTATAAATACTGCATATACTAGAAAAAACGATCTTGGTGATCGCAGCAACCATTATCGGTCGATATATACGTCGATAAATGCAAAAAAAACAACAAAAAATACAAGAATCTCCGTAAAAATGAATTTTTTATTATCGTCAATAATCTTAAATGAATACATTCATTGATACGCTGTTACGATAATCATTTTCGGCTACAAAAAACTTGACTTATTGCAATTGGGGTATTTTTTTCTATGGTCTTGAACTATTTGGAACAAATATTGTTTTTGTTCTTCATTTTTAGTTAACAAATTATTATATTCCTCGACAAGGGCTACTCCACGTTCAGCTGAATCATTTACTACTTTCATTTGTGAGAAAACCCTTAAGCACGTTTGAAAGCTTTCAGTAGATTCCCATTGTTTGAGAGGCTCATCCAGGAAATCATGGGGCAATTCACATTGTTGAAATAAGCGCCTCGACTTTTGAGTGATGAAATGACTTATGTCAATTTCAGGCAGTGTTTGACACTCGCTATCACTCAGGGCAATGCGCTTTTGATTCTTTGATGTACTCTCACGTGTCCTTAAGGCTATTAACATCTTTTGTTTCACATCCATAGGAACCATTGAATCGAAAAAAGCTAATAAGCCGTACTAACCATCCGCTCCGTCGGTAAAAAAAAATCCCCGATGTATCGGTTGCGAAAAATGCGTTTTTATATGAATAAATATATGTTTCTAAACGTCGGGTGGTTATAATAGAATTATGTTTTAAATGAAAATCATTCAGGAAATTCATTTTTACGGGGATTTTCGTATTTTTTTTTGTTTTTTTGCATTTATCGGCGTATATATCGACCGATAATTGTTGCTGCGATCATCAAGATCGTTTTTTCTAGTATATTCAGTATTTATACATAAGTTTGGAATATATTTATCATTTTAGGACTAGAAAAACGTTTGTTCCATCCATGCAAATTAATTATTCACGTATTAACGAAATAAAAATGACAAAAGTCCGATGAGACACCTCTAAATCTTGAAGGACCGGCCCCTCCTTTCGCGAGAATTATTTTTTTATGTCCAAGTATAGTTAAAGATTGTGTAAAGCAAAAAAAAAAAATTTTCGATTTATTTTGAAACAGTCTAATAAATATACAGTATAATTGTCATCATTGTTTATAATATAAGATTTATAAATAAACAAGCTAAGAAAATGACGTTTTTTTTTTGGAAAAATTCATTCTTGAAGAATCTATCCAAGGTAATAACTTGAAATTAAGGCCGTGTTCGGAAATTGGCTGACAGTACTGTCAGCCAATTTCCGAACCTGGCTCTGATTACGAATCCGCTATCAGATCTGCAAAATTCAAGATGGCGGATTCAAGATGGTGGACACCGAAATTTAAATATTGAATTTGAAAAATCTGACGTCGGATTCGTAATAAGTGACCCCAAAAACCCACTCTCGCTGAATTTCAAGTTATTACCTTGGATAGATTCTTCAAGAGTGAATTTTTCCGCAAAAAACGTCATTGTTTTTAGCTTGTTTATTTATAAATCTTATATTATAAACAATCATACCAATTAGACTGTATATTTATGTTCTTTCATCGCTGAAGTAACTTGAAAGTGCAAAAAATCGGATCTAAATACGTTAAAAAGTAAATAAATTAGAAAAATTCAAGAAAATCGAGGTGGTAACGTGGGTTACCACCATGTTTCAAAGTTAAAGGGTGTGCAATTTGTCTAAATCGATCCGTATGATAATATGATTTTTTTTTTCATACGGTAGCACCAATGAACACTAAAATCTCGCAGTTAAAGATTTTTTTAAAAATTATTACTCTTAGAATAAAATATATCCTGAGAATTTGCCAAGCAAATAGCAAATTTAGCCTACAAATGGCAGGCGAAGCCCCTACCTAGCATACAATCACACGAAAGTGACCAATGCTCTTATTAAGTAAAACAATAAACCTTACAAGAGAAAATAAAACACAAGCGCCAAGCAAATAGAAAATTTAGCCTCTAAAGGACAGGCGAGAAGCCCCTACTACGTACACACATACACACACACTCCAGAAGACACCTTTCAAACACTCATATCAGAACACTAGAAAATATCAACACTTGTACCAAATAAAAATAATAAAGAACAATTATTGTCCTATGATGATACATGGGTTGACCACCTCCTCGATAGCGTAACCAACCCAGAAAACTGAGGACTCAAAACAAAATAAAAACGTAGAGTCACGCACAGTAAAGAGAAAATTCCAACACCCAGGTGTTCGGTAGAACGGGCCCAGAGTCGAACACACGTAATCAACACAAGTAACGAATTAAAAACACACACACGCAAACATTAAACCCACACATAAACAACAGGTTTAACGTTTCAATATTTATAGATTATTTTTCGTTTATATTATATTTTCTAGGGTGCAAGGAGAGATTTATATGAATGATAAATAAATATTATATAAAAATATGAATTCAATTGTTCCACGGACGATGGTGAATTGAGCAAAAGAGTTATACGCACGGATCTGTGTCTGATCTCGGCATCCTTAAGAACTTTCGCCATTCTGCACTGGGTGCGCCTTTGCTGAGTCACAAGAGCCTCGAGACTCGCGACCTGCTGATCAACCTGATTCCCATCGGAATCCATCATCGAACCGCCAACGATAGCGACGTCCCTCATCAGCGCCACATGAGGATCCGCCGTGCCGCTTCGATAACGCGAGCTCAAAAGATTTTTCATTTTCTCCGACTGAAAATCAGGCGTTCACCTTTCAGCCCTTGGGATCTCTTTGGGATATCGTCGTATTTTTTTTTCAACTCTCGGGTCAGTCGTTAGACTTGAAATTGGAGTATTTTCGATTTTTCAGAATTTTTTTTTAATAGAAAAAAAAAAAAATTTGCATACACTCTGCGAGGTTTTATCTTGTAATTTTTTTTTATCATGAAACGTATCGAGGAGCGCGATGATATTTGCAAAAATATTGATTTCTTACTTTCAATGTGGCTATGACGATATCTCTTGCCTGAAGCTCGCCTTCCAGATATCCCAGTAGCTTGAGCAAATCCGTTTTGCTCAGCTCCATCTTTGGGTTACGCTGAATATTGAAAAAGATGATGAGGCATGGAAATTCATCCTGACGCTACCGTTTTATGATTGACTCAAGTTTGGCCAATTTTTTTCAAGTCACATTTTTTCTAGTTTTTTTTTTTTTTTCAATCAATAATCCATGTTGTCGGGCCAATTTTTATTTTCAACGATCCATTTCATTCATCGTCAGACATTACATCGTAATATGGATTATCGACGATAGTAATTATTAAAAAAATTGTTAGATTTTTTGAATTACGGAGTATGATCGATATATCTACCGATGGAGATATCATTCAAAAATTTTGTCCCCCAAATTGGTAGCTGATCGATAGCTGACAAAATCAGCTGGAAAAAAATTTCAAGTGCGCCTCTACAGAATTAATTTTTTTAAATCAAAGGCATTAATCGTGAATAAATGTAATCGATTGAAGATGGATGCTTTTGCCCTAGAGGTTCACATTCAGTTTAATTTACATCACAGTTAAAATATAACAGTTCAATATAATAGTTAATATAATAGTTATAGTCAATATAATAGTTTTTCAATGCTCCGCACATGATACAGAATTAATTAATCAACAAGACATTGTAAAAAGCTGTTTCTCAAGTTAAGTCCTCGTTTTTCCGGTACACGATGGCTCTAGCTACCACAAATCAGAGGCGCCTCTTGTTAATTTTGAAAAAAAAAAAACATATTCTTTGTTTACTTCCCATATAATTTCTTTATTAATCCTAACTTACCGCTCTGGGGTCCCAGGGACCCCAGGCGGACCAAAATCGATATTTCTTTCGTGCTTTTGGACGTTCTTCTTTCTTTAAACCCGTACAACTCAGAGCTTTTTCGTTCCATCAATTTTTTTTTGTCATTTACCCGTTTCTTGATTGATTCTCCATGGATTAATAAAAAAAAAAAATTATATATGCCAATTTTAGCTGGAGTTATAGAGAAAAATGTGCACGAGTTCCACGGGACCCGAGCGTGATAAAGTCGTAGGCAAAAAATAAGTGTGGTAACCTAGGGTTAAGGTAGAACGGTACCTTTCTTGCGGGGCAGGCGGTGAGAGGGGTACTCCTATGCTTTAACATGGGAAGCCTCTCGTGTTACCAACTGCACGTGAATTAATTTTCTGGTTTTCAATTTACATGTGAGGTGATGATTGTTTACTTTTTGTTGAAAAAATAACCATTAATAACTATTTCAAACATAATATTCCTGGTTTTGGCGACAAAAAATCCTCCTCGTCGCATATTTCAAAACATTAAACATCGCAACGCCGTATACCGGTTTCAGTTTTTAACCGATGGCTGCACCTCCCAAGCTCCAAGCCTAAGCTCCGGAGGCGTTCGTCAGATGTTTTTGCGGAAAGATTGAAAGGATGATTTATAATAGCGAAAAATACAAAAAAAATTGTCAAAGGCTCGTTGAAATTAGGAGGAAATTTAAGGAGCAAAAATTAATGAAAAATAAATATAGGAGGCAGAAAAGGTGAAAAACGTGGGAAAAAAAATCGTGTCTTGTTGGACGCTGAATTGTCAATATCGTGGTTATGCGTCAACATGTCAATATCTGCAATGCGTTTGTGTGTGTGTGTGTGCGCGAGCGAGTCTGTCAATCCGTAAGCCGGACTGTATATAGGTTTACGAGAGCGCCTTGGTCGATACAACGTTGCCGCGCTTGGAGCTATGTCCATCGGTACAGAGCGAAAAATTGCATTTTTTGTTTTCTTTTTTTTGCACATTGCAGATAATCGGTACGGTGAAATTGCTGCAAATTTTGCAGGAGTGATCTTGAGAGTTGATTCATATTCTTGTGTTAGTTTTATCAAAAAGTGGCTTTTTTAAAGATAGTTTTTCAATGTTTTTTGCGGTTTTTTTTACCCTTTTCCATAAGATCCAATGTAAAGAGACTAATTCAATTTTCTCAGAAACGGCGCGGTCGAATTCGTTGAAATTTTTCGAGCAAACATTTTACTCAATTTCGAATGTATCTACCAATTTTCATCAAAATCTCTCTTTTTTGACATATGATATCGTTCTACCTTAAATACAATAGCAGCCTTTATTATTTTACAAGTAATCTGCGATTACTCTGCGTACACGGACTCCGTATTACCCGATTCACATTATCACGATTAATTTTGCAATTTTTTCATTTTCCATATGATTTTTAGACGATTTTCGGCACATAATTATTCAGGAGAATGGCAAAAAAGTGTAGAGTCAAATAACCGGAATGAATTTTACCAAAAAAAAAAAATTAAAAGTAATAATAAATAAAATTAATCTCCGCTGGGTCTAACCTTGAGAGTATTCGACGAACTTTTGTCCAACGGCTCAAAGTTGTTTGACTTTTGTTGCGGCTGTTGTTGCTGCGGCGGCACCTGCGACGGTTGAACGCTCTCCAAGCCGGTCGCGGCGCTCGCCGCCTGCGCTATTTTCGCATTGGGTTGTTGCAAATTGGCGACGACCGTAGCCGCTTGTACCGGACTCGCCGGAGCTTGGGGATTCGGCAAGCTCTGACTCTGCGATGCCATTTTGATCTCCGGGCTGCGGTGACGTCGTCTTTTGCGACTTCCCTCGGTTGCTTCAATGAGCGAAATTTTGACGCCGTTACGAGCTAACGAAAGTGCCAATTATCGCAGTGACGATTACGAAAATCTCGCGAGTTCGATTATACCGATAAACTTCGTGAAATTTAACGTTTCTCGGCCATTCCTCCATCACACCGCGCGACAATGTTAAATATTTTCTGCACCCGCGTATTTTTGTGTGTGTTTACATATATGTGTGTGTGTGTGTGTGTGTGTTTAACGAGAAAATAATTTCACTTTGTCAAAGAAGCCATCGTAACGATGATTTTTCTTCGACATTTTTTATGACGATTGCGTTAAATCCGTCATGAGATTTTGAACTTTACGAGAAACCGATCAATTGTTCTATGTACAACGAGCGTACATATACACACACCCTACCCTAAAAGCCCACTCGAGTATTTTCCGATGTCAGAGATATACGCGCAAATGTATGTAAGTGTACGTGTTCCGCGATTTTGCGCGAGGCACAAAACGTCAGATGCAAAGTAAATTTTTCGTTTTAGAAGTAAAACGCTCACGGATCATCGAAGGTTTAACTGTTACTTCCGTAACAATGCCGAAAGAAACAAAACAAAACAAAAAAAGAAACGACTAACGTGAGAAAATACGAGGCAGCGTCAGAGGCGAACAGCGAACAGCACAAAGCGCGCTTGCTTGATCCGGCCACACTACACGACTACACCACACTACCCTAGCACTACACGTCCTCTAGTACAGTTGTATATATATTAATATATATAACCCTCCTCGTATACGTTGTCATATATATTTATACATATATATGAGTATGTATAAAGTATCACTGAACTCACCCACGCACCGCACACGCTCTCCTCTAGTACTTATGACTTATAACCCCGCAACGACAACCGCGTGAAACCTTTCGTTCTTTCTCGCTCTCCCCCGCCCCCCTCACTCTCACTCACGCGAAGACAAGACGATAGGGACTGCTTTGACGTAACTTTTCTCCCTTTTCACTGTAGCACAAAAAAAAAATACACTATTGCCACCATGATTGCCACTCACGTTTTTTTTTAACACTACACAAGCTGACAAATGTTCTTTTTGCTTTAGCATGATCGATGTTTTGAAGTTCAAGTTGCGGTTATACATTGAATTTTATCTCGTCAAAAAGCTATTCCTTTATCCAATGTTCAATGGATATAAATTATAATTCTACTTGACTATAGGCTCGGAAGATCCTTTTGCCTCAACGCTTGACCGGCTCGACGCATTCGCGCAGACATGACTTTCGAGAGAAATATATACACATAAATATACATTGATACAAATAGCGTGTGCACCCTACATCGATAAGACAACGCGTGAATTACAAATATTTTTTCATATACTACATATTTGTCAAGTCGCTTGCTTTTCTTTCTTAGTGCTATGTTTGAGAATTGTCCATTTTTTTTCTGCCTGGAATAATTGCCAGGAATTATATTTATATTTTACTGAAATACTCAAATCTGTCGGAAATTTTTAATTTCAATTTTCTCCGATCATTTTTAAAATTACCCAGAGTTTTCGGGTGATTGGAGATTGAAGTCGTTGCCGCTGGATGCGCCACTGTCGGGGTTCACGGTGACTAGCATTTCGAAGACTGCCGATATTCTAACCTACAAGAAAAGCTTGACGGTTCCTTTCGGGACACACAAGGTTTTTTTCTTTCGATACACACACACACACACTTCGTAATTGTATTTCGTTTTTGAGGAAAGAATTTAGAAAAAAACTTTAAGCATGCCCGAGAGTACGAAAGTCGAGGCGATAAAGCCAACGAAAGAGACGACGAAAAATGGCAAGGACGAGGAGAAGAGCGATTTGGTGAGTTTTCAATGATTCGTTATTGTCTTTTGCGATCGTCGATTATCGTGATTCGCTGCTTTTTTTTTGTTGCGATTCGATCTTGTTTTCGTGATTCCCCGTTTTCCTATTTTTTTTTTGTTTGTTTGTTTTTTTTTTCGTTTTTTTTTTCTTTTACGCTTTTATACTTCGGAATATTTGTGAGTGACGTTTTGTTATTTCGGAGTTTCGGAAAAATGAAATCGCGATCGCTCAGTAAGATTTCTGCGGATCCTCCCGGTTGGATAGTTACAGAAGACCTCGAACCGCCGCTTTCCAAAGTCTCGTATATCTTGCTTGTTTCTCGGTCGGTTGGATCGATCAGAGAATCGGTTGACCGATGTGCGACAATGAAAAATATTAATAATTAATAAAAATATACTTGCCAGCAGCGTAGAAAAATCGATAATCAGATCTTGGCTATTCTTTGACTTTCATTGTCAAATTGTTTTTTATCTCTCTTTTATTTTTTTTTTTTTGTTTATTAACATTTATAGTTGAGATATTGCGTGCGTAGAAAGGAATTTTTCTTAAAAAAAAATCCACTCGCCTTGAAAGAAAATTACACAAATGTACACCTCGCGACTTTGTATCTTGAACATTTTTGCCCCTTTTTCGACTACCAAAATAATTCGTGGTAAAAAAAAAAAAAAAATTCTCTCGTTCGATCCTTCGCCGATGCGTTTGTCCCCTGAATTAATTGAATATCAAATGGGCAAACGTCGCTCGACTAACGTTATTGCCTTGCAGTCGGAGGAGGACAAGCTTCTGCAGGAAGAATTAGGAAATTTGGTCGAGCGTCTCGAGAGCGGCAATACTAAGCAACATTTCGTTGCTCTCGAGGCGCTGTGCTCGCAAATACGCGCGTCGACGACGTCGATGACCAGCGTACCGAAACCCCTGAAATTCATGAGACCCCATTACGACACGATGAAAACGGTCTATGAAAATCTTAGCGATGCTAAAGCTCGCGAATTATGCTCCGACATAATATCCGTTTTAGCTATGACGATGGGAGAGGGCAGAGAGTGTCTGAAATACAGGCTAACAGGTTCGGCGCTTGAATTGGGCGAATGGGGACACGAGTACGTGAGACATTTGTCGGGTGAATTGTCGGGTGAATGGGACGAATTGACGGGCGACGATACGGAAATTATGAGCAAAAAATTGATCGGCCTCGTTCACGAGATCGTACCGTACAACATGGCGCATAACGCGGAAACCGAGGCTTGCGATTTGCTCATGGAAATCGAGAGGCTCGATCTTCTCGAGCAGTACGTCGACGAGAGCGCTTATCAGCGCGTATGCCTTTATCTTACGAGCTGCGTGCCGTACGTTGCCGATCCGGAGAATCGTACGCTTCTTCAGGAAGCCTCGAAATTATACAAAAAATTCAATCAGTATCCCCAAGCTCTGAGACTCGCTATGCAGCTCAACGATTTGCCGCTGATAGAGAAACTATTTCAAAACTGCAAGGACCTGTGAGTATTATTTTTCGATTATACGTAAACCCAACGAAACCTATGAAATTTGAAGAAAAGAAGAAAAAAACAATTCCGAAAGCTCAATAATCAGATAAATTAATTTATAATTTTGTTTGATCGAACGCGCATCGCCGAGACGCAAAGAAATCGAAAATTCACATAGTTTGTTTTTCATTTTTCATCGCTTGTTCCATTGAGGAGTTTCACCGGGTAGAGCGAAAAATGCACAAAAAAATTCTGAATTTTTTATTCAATATTCCGTATCTGAACACCGAACGGCCTGAATTATTTCCGAATTTTCATCTACACCGTTCAAAAACAAAAAAAAAACAATTCCAAAAGTTCAATAATCAGATAAATTAATTTATAATTTTGTTTGATCGAACGCGCATCGCCGAGACGCAAAGAAATAGAAAATTCACATAGTTTGTTTTTCATTTTTCATCCCTTGTTCCATCAAGGAGTTTCACCGGGTAGAGCGAAAAATGCACAAAAAAATTCTGAATTTTTTATTCAATATTCCGTATCTGAACACCGAACGACCTGAATTATTTCCGAATTTTCATCTACACCGTTCAAAAACAACAGAAAAAACAATTCCAAAAGCTCAATAATCAGATAAATTAATTTATAATTTTGTTTGATCAAACGCGCATCGCCGAGACGCAAAGAAATCGAAAATTCACATAGTTTGTTTTTCATTTTTCATCGCTTGTTCCGTTAAGGAGTTTCACCCGGTAGAGCGAAAATGCGCAAGAAAATTCTGAATTTTTTATTCAATATTCCGTATCTGAACACCGAACGACCTGAATTATTTCCGAATTTTCATCTACACCGTTCAAAAACAAAAAAAAACAATTCCAAAAGCTCAATAATCAGATAAATTAATTTATAATTTTGTTTGATCGAACGCGCATCGCCGAGACGCAAAGAAATCGAAAATTCACATAGTTTGTTTTTCATTTTTCATCGCTTGTTCCATTAAGGAGTTTCACCGGGTAGAGCGAAAAATGCACAGAAAAATTCTGAATTTTTTTTTCAATATTCCGTATCTGAACACCGAACGGCCTGAATTATTTCCGAATTTTCATCTACACCGTTCAAAAACAAAAAAAAAAAACAATTCCAAAAGCTCAATAATCAGATAAATTAATTTATAATTTTGTTTGATCAAACGCGCATCGCCGAGACGCAAAGAAATCGAAAATTCACATAGTTTGTTTTTCATTTTTCATCGCTTGTTCCATTGAGGAGTTTCGCCGGGTAGAGCGAAAAATGCACAAAAAAATTCTGAATTTTTTTTTCAATATTCCGTATCTGAACACCGAACGGCCTGAATTATTTCCGAATTTTCATCTACACCGTTCAAAAACAAAAAAAAAACAATTCCAAAAGCTCAATAATCAGATAAATTAATTTATAATTTTGTTTGATCGAACGCGCATCGCCGAGACGCAAAGAAATCGAAAATTCACATAGTTTGTTTTTCATTTTTCATCGCTTGTTCCATTAAAGAGTTTCACCCGGTAGAGCGAAAAATGCACAAAAAAATTCTGAATTTTTTATTCAATATTCCGTATCTGAACACCGAACGGCCTGAATTATTTCCGAATTTTCATCTACACCGTTCAAAAACAAAAAAAAACAATTCCAAAAGCTCAATAATCAGATAAATTAATTTATAATTTTGTTTGATCAAACGCGCATCGCCGAGACGCAAAGAAATCGAAAATTCACATAGTTTGTTTTTCATTTTTCATCGCTTGTTCCATTGAGGAGTTTCACCGGGTAGAGCGAAAAATGCACAAAAAAATTCTGAATTTTTTTTTCAATATTCCGTATCTGAACACCGAACGGCCTGAATTATTTCCGAATTTTCATCTACACCGTTCAAAAACAAAAAAAAAAAACAATTCCAAAAGCTCAATAATCAGATAAATTAATTTATAATTTTGTTTGATCAAACGCGCATCGCCGAGACGCAAAGAAATCGAAAATTCACATAGTTTGTTTTTCATTTTTCATCGCTTGTTCCATTGAGGAGTTTCGCCGGGTAGAGCGAAAAATGCACAAAAAAATTCTGAATTTTTTTTTCAATATTCCGTATCTGAACACCGAACGGCCTGAATTATTTCCGAATTTTCATCTACACCGTTCAAAAACAAAAAAAAAACAATTCCAAAAGCTCAATAATCAGATAAATTAATTTATAATTTTGTTTGATCGAACGCGCATCGCCGAGACGCAAAGAAATCGAAAATTCACATAGTTTGTTTTTCATTTTTCATCGCTTGTTCCGTTAAGGAGTTTCACCCGGTAGAGCGAAAAATGCACAAAAAAATTCTGAATTTTTTATTCAATATTCCGTATCTGAACACCGAACGGCCTGAATTATTTCCGAATTTTCATCTACACCGTTCAAAAACAAAAAAAAAACAATTCCAAAAGCTCAATAATCAGATAAATTAATTTATAATTTTGTTTGATCGAACGCGCATCGCCGAGACGCAAAGAAATCGAAAATTCACATAGTTTGTTTTTCATTTTTCATCGCTTGTTCCATTAAAGAGTTTCACCCGGTAGAGCGAAAAATGCACAAAAAAATTCTGAATTTTTTATTCAATATTCCGTATCTGAACACCGAACGGCCTGAATTATTTCCGAATTTTCATCTACACCGTTCAAAAACAAAAAAAAACAATTCCAAAAGCTCAATAATCAGATAAATTAATTTATAATTTTGTTTGATCAAACGCGCATCGCCGAGACGCAAAGAAATCGAAAATTCACATAGTTTGTTTTTCATTTTTCATCGCTTGTTCCATTGAGGAGTTTCGCCGGGTAGAGCGAAAAATGCACAAAAAAATTCTGAATTTTTTTTTCAATATTCCGTATCTGAACACCGAACGGCCTGAATTATTTCCGAATTTTCATCTACACCGTTCAAAAACAAAAAAAAAAAACAATTCCAAAAGCTCAATAATCAGATAAATTAATTTATAATTTTGTTTGATCAAACGCGCATCGCCGAGACGCAAAGAAATCGAAAATTCACATAGTTTGTTTTTCATTTTTCATCGCTTGTTCCATTGAGGAGTTTCGCCGGGTAGAGCGAAAAATGCACAAAAAAATTCTGAATTTTTTTTTCAATATTCCGTATCTGAACACCGAACGGCCTGAATTATTTCCGAATTTTCATCTACACCGTTCAAAAACAAAAAAAAAACAATTCCAAAAGCTCAATAATCAGATAAATTAATTTATAATTTTGTTTGATCGAACGCGCATCGCCGAGACGCAAAGAAATCGAAAATTCACATAGTTTGTTTTTCATTTTTCATCGCTTGTTCCGTTAAGGAGTTTCACCCGGTAGAGCGAAAAATGCACAAAAAAATTCTGAATTTTTTATTCAATATTCCGTATCTGAACACCGAACGGCCTGAATTATTTCCGAATTTTCATCTACACCGTTCTCGAAGAATAAATATTTAAAATATTCATTTCAACACATAGGCTCTTGTGGCACTTTGCGTTCCTGCCGTTGCAACTCAATGAAAAATGTAGAGAAAAAAAAATGAAAGAACAGCTCTAACGATATAATGCAGTTTGAATGAAACCCCCGTGACAAAAATCAGGTTGTTTCTGTACCTCGTTTAATATTATTACGCTATTTACGGTTGAAGCAAATGCCCGATCTATATCTCCGTGGTCTAATTCTCTCCGGAAAAAATTTCCCGGATAGAAATCTCCTTGGACGAAATTTACCCCCTCGGCTAAAATTTCCTCGAACAAAATCTCCTCTGCTCGAAATTTTCTCTGATCAAATCTCCCCTGTTTGAAATTTCTGCGGACAAAATCATCCAGTGCCGTAATTTGTATTTATTTTCTTCATCGATGATGACTCATCGGTCCGGTCTCTACATCGTTGTGTTTATATTATTATGCCGTTAAAGTTTTTCGAGTAGTCAGAAAAAAAGGTAGCGAAGCAGTGAAAATAAAATTTGTTTGGCGGTATGTTTTATATAAAGGTTTTTAATATTGTTCTTAAAATTGAATACATTCTATCCGTTAATGAAAATCAGTGCTGACAATAATGATTGTAATGTAATCGAAAATTTTGCTTCGGTTCATTATCTTATTCTACTTTATTTTTCGTGCACAAAGAAAACGGATCATGATCATGCCGGAAATATAGCTTAGGTTGAGGCTCGAGTGATAATATATATTATCGATGACAGCATTGATTTATCTTTTGTATTCAATATTTATGGTGACCGGAACTTCTGCAGACGGTGCAAAGTATGTTAATGATTTTTTTTAAATTATATTAATTTTCAATTATTATTACATGTTGTCTAGGTTATTTATATTAATAAATATAAGTTGTCCAGGCTAAGATTGTTGGTGGAGATTTTGTCCCAAGGGAAGTTGAAATCCAAAATCCAGAAAATTATTACCAGAGAGAATTATCCCCGGCAAGAACAGTTCCCAGAACCGTCCCCGAACCAAAAGTTTCGCTCGCCGCGCGCCCCGCCCCAACCTCACCGCCGAAACCGCCTTGTACCGAAAATGACTTTTATAAATTTTATTTTCACGCCAATCCGTTATCCCAAGATCCATACAGAAGCAATTGGCCTTTATGCTCGGTCGTCAGCAGATATTCCTCGAATTGCCCGAAACGACCGTGGAATACGACGATCTAATCGAGATAATGTCGAATTCACATCTGAACAATCATTTTCTCAATCTCGCACGCGAGCTCGATATAATGGAGCCAAAGACACCCGAGGACGTTTACAAGTCGCATCTTGAGAATTCACGTCCGCCATTCGGCGGCGGTCAGGTTGATTCGGCGAGGCAAAATCTTGCCGCGAGTTTCGTCAATGGTTTCGTTAACGCGGCATTCGGTCATGACAAATTATTGATCGAGGACGGCAACAAGTGGCTCTACAAGAACAAAGAGCACGGTATGCTCAGCGCAACCGCCTCGCTGGGTCTTGTCCTGCTTTGGGACGTCGACGGTGGTCTGACACCGATCGACAAGTATCTCTACTCGTCCGAGGATTACATAAAATCGGGCGCATTGCTGGCATGCGGTATCGTAAATTGCGGCGTTAGAAACGAGTGCGATCCGGCACTGGCACTTCTCTCCGATTATGTTCTGCACAGCAGCAATACAATGAGAATCGGTGCTATAGTCGGACTTGGTCTGGCGTATGCCGGCTCGAATCGCGAGGCCGTGCTTAATTTACTCGCGCCCGTGCTTACCGATCCGAAATCCAGCTGGGAGGTTATCGGTGTCGCTGGCCTAGCACTCGGTATGGTTGCCGTTGGTTCATGCAATCCTTACGTAACAACGACGATAATTCATACACTGATGGAAAAAACCGAGAGCGATCTTAAGGATACTTACGCGAGATTTTTGCCCCTCGGTCTTGGATTGTGTTTCCTCGGCAAGCAGGAGGCAGCCGAGGCTATAATTGCCGCCCTCGAGGTCGTGCCCGAACCCTTCAAATCCATGTCGACGACCCTCGTCGAGGTTTGCGCCTACGCCGGCACCGGAAATGTCCTCAAGATACAGCATCTGTTGCACATATGCTCGGAGCATTACGAGCCGTCGAGCGGCGAGAAGGATGAAAAAACCGAGGTCAAGGACAGGGACAAGGACAGAAAGGAGGATAAAAAGGAGGATAACAAGGAGAAGGATCTGAGCTCGCGTCAGGCTATCGCGGTCCTCGGTATCGCTCTTATCGCAATGGGCGAGGAAATCGGCGCCGAGATGGCTTATCGAACTTTTGGCCATTTGTTGCGCTACTGCGAGCCGGTCATACGACGTTCCGTGCCTCTTGCCCTCGGTCTCATATCCGTCTCGAATCCGAAGCTCAATATTCTCGATACCCTCTCGAAATTCTCCCACGACAGCGATCCCGAGGTTGCTCACAATGCCATATTCGCGATGGGACTCGTCGGTGCCGGAACCAACAACGCTCGTCTCGCCGCTATGCTACGACAATTGGCGCAATTTCATGCCAAAGATCCGAACAATTTGTTCATGGTTCGCATAGCTCAGGGACTGACGCATCTCGGCAAGGGTACCCTGACGCTTTCGCCTTATCACAGCGATCGGCAGCTCCTCAGTCCGGTAGCTCTCGCCGGACTATTGGCCACCCTCGTTGGCTTTCTCGACGTTAAGAACAGTGAGTCGATCGTTTTTTTGGCAAAAATTCAAATATTCACGGGACAAAAAAGAAGAAGAAAACAAAAAATCTATCATTTCTGCTCCTGGTACGGTAAAAATGCCATAGCCGGGTAAGCAGGGGTGATCGGCCTCCCCGCACCACAATTTGTTCCAAATTTTGGCGAAAAGTTGGGTCCGATGGGTTACGAACTCACCCTAAATTTCAACCTTGTAACTGCGCTGGGAGCAGTGATAAAGATACAGCTGGTATTTATCGAAAAGATTTTTTTTTCTCATGATCTACTCGATCGATTTTCGTGAAAAAAAAAATATATTTTGCGAACATGTTTCGGGTCATTTTTAGGAAAAATCAAAAAGTCCATCCCACCGTCGGAAATATCAGAAAAAAATTATTTTATTTTTCGTGATTTTTCGGTCATTCTTTCGCGAGATACAATTACCATATTTTTTTTAACTCAATAAGAACGAGCACTGAATCGAGTCCCAATCACAGCGGAAAAAAAAATGACAGCGTCTTTAGTGAAACCCTGAAAAATTATCGATAAGAAAATGTGCATATTTCCGTTTTTTTTTCACCATTTCGTATCGAATTATTGGTATTCAGGGGGAAAATTCACAGTAATTCGTAATCAGAAGAAAATTTCCGATCGCCTGTACCGTAAAAATGTGGCGAAAGACGGAAAAACGTATTTCTTCAATATTTATGACCACTTTTTCAAAAATCTCAATATCACGAAATTTCAAAAAGCCATAACTCTGCCGCAAATCATGCGATGGGTGTTTTCTAGGGATTTTTTGAAAAGCCCTTGAGTAGACTCAGAGAATGGCGCACGTTTCATCCTGATATGACGAGTTTAAGTACCCCGGAAAGTTGATTGAAATTTAAAGAATTTTAGTCCAAGGGGTATGTATGGAAAAATAGGCAAAAATCGATGTTTCGACTTTGAAAATCTGTAAAAAATCGGAAAAACCCTCGAATCCCGATGAACCCAGCTTCATTTCAAAGCTCAAACGATTGGGAAAAGAACGAGCACTGAATCGAGTCCCAATCACAGCGGAAAAAAAAAATGACAGCGTCTTTAGTGAAGCCCTGAAAAATTATCGATAAGAAAATGTGCATATTTCCGTTTTTTCACCATTTCGTATCGAATTATTGGTATTCAGGGGAAAATTCACAGTAATTCGTAATCAGAAGAAATTTTCCGATCACCTATACCGTAAAAATGTGGTGAAAGACGGAAAAACGTATTTCTTCAATATTTATGTCTATCCCACCATCGGAAATATCAGAAAAAAATTATTTTATTTTTCGTGATTTTTCTTTTTCGGTCATTCTTTCGCGAAATACAATTATCATATTTTTTTCATAACTCAATAAGACCCCCTTCTACAGCATATATTTTTTTTCAATACGATCGAAGAGGTGGAGCATAGTTGAAAAAAAAAAAATCACTTTCTTTCGCATGGTTCATCCAAATTTTATTAAATCTTCTTACAATGTAATTATAGTTTCGATAAATTTTTGGTGCTGCGTCATTTACATCACTTACCGATGAAGGTTTTCTCTGCGTTTCTTAATCATTGTCGCTATCATCATTGATGCTGGTAGCTGTATTCTTAGTAGTTTTCGATAGAACTAAAAAGTAACATCGACTGCACTCGGCAATAATTACACGGAGAAAATTTTGCGGTAGTTATGACATCCAAAACGTGCAAAAAAAAGTGGGTTTCATTTTTTTATCTATGCTCCACCTCTTCGATCGTATTGAAAAAAATATATGTCGTAGAAATGGGGTCTAATTGAGTTATAAAAAAAAAATATGGTAGTCGTATCTCGTGAGAGAATGACCGAAAAAAAATCACGAAAAATAAAATAATTTTTTTCTGGTATTTCCGATGGTGAATTCTTGAATTTTTCCTAGAAATTATCTGAAATATGTTCGCAACATATATTTTTTTTTCACGAAAATCGGTCGAGTAGATCCTGAGAAAAAAAATCTTTTCGAAAAATACTAGTTGTATTTTTATCGCTGTTCCTAGTGCAGTCACAAGATTGAAATTTAGGGTGAGTTTGTAACCCATCAGACTCAACTTTTCGCCAAAGTTTTGAAAAATTCGGTTCGGGGGCCGATCACCCCTACTTACCCGGCTATGACCTTTGTTTTTTTTTTTTTTTTTTTTTTATAAAAAATAGCCGACTCTGTTTTATTTCATGAATCGTTAGCGGGGCATGTGAATATTTTTGGATTCAATTTTCCGCGAGTAGGTCGGAGAGAAAAAATTTTTTCAACAAAAATTGTAGAGGACTCTATAATCTACGAATTTTCTCGCGTAGTCGCTGCTCTGCGACCAAAAAACGCATGAAAAAGAGCAAAAACTGATTTTCGGGAAACTTTGGCGCCCTCTATTTCGTGCAATTGCGGTCGCGGCGCAGCGACTTCAGCAAATAATTCACATATATTTTTTATTTGAAAAATTTTTTCTGCGACCTACCGTTCTCACGAAAAATCAAAACCAAAAACTTTTTGAGTTTTACTATAACGAGAAAAGGGGGGGGAGGGAGTCAGACTTTTTGGTTTTAGGGTATTCGAGTGCCCCGGTAATGAATTTATGAAATGAAATAGCTGCGGATACTTTTTTTACTGAAAAAAAAATCAGATTTCCGCTACTACTCCTCAAGAATATAATCCGACATTAGGATTTCAAGGCGCCGTATCTCAAAAAAGGTGCATCGCATGAAAAAAAAATCTTTAAATAGTTTTGAAAAGTTTTTTCGTACTCTAGAATTTTGCAACCTTGCCGGCACTGAAAATATTTTTTTTCGGGATGAAAAAGGGGAAAAACTTATTTTTTGCAACTTTGGCGCCCTCTATTTCGTGCATTTTTGGTCGCAGAGCAGCGACAGCGAAAATCGAATCTAAAAACTTTTTGACTTTTCCAAAAACTCTCAAGGGGAGAGGGGGGTGGTCCCGAAAACTTGGTTTCGAGCTAGTCACATGCTCCACTAACGATTCATGAAATAAAATAGTCGGCTATTTTTTTTCCTCAAAATCCCTTTTTTTCGTGATAGATTTACTGTACTATCCAGATATATTTTATAATTTTCATTGGACAATTCACGAACGAGATTTTTCAACGCAATTAATTAATTCTTTCAGTAATCCTCGGACGTTCTCATTATCTGCTTTACACTCTTGCCGCTGCTATGCAGCCGAGAATGCTCGTTACGTTCGACGAGGAGCTGAATCCTCTCGCTGTGCCGGTCCGAGTCGGCGTTGCCGTCGACGTCGTTGGACAAGCCGGCAATCCAAAAACCATAACGGGCTTTCAGACTCACACGACCCCCGTTCTTCTGGCGTTCGGTGAGCGCGCTGAACTCGCGACCGAAGAATATCTGCCGCTCACACCGATTATGGAAGGCTTCGTGATTCTCCGAAAGAATCCCGAATTCGTTCCCTAATCGCCCCAATAATTTAACAATTGATATAAAAATGTACTAACTATTAATTTCTAATAAAACAAATTAAAAAAAAAAAAAAAGTATCATCCTTTCGCGAAGCGAAGAAATGGCAGCCTATTTCTGACCACGTGACCTTCATATTTCAACCAAAAGAAACACTTTTTCAAAAGAGTGACAAAAGTGGATATCCGGCTCAGGGATGCGGTGCCAAAGCGATTCGAAAAAAAAAATAAAATAAAATAAATCTTATGCCATTTTAAATCTTTTTCAAAATTTTCTAAAACTTCGTAAAAATAATGAACCTAACCTAGAAAAAAGAGCCGGTAATGGCGCATTATATCCGACTCAGGGACGCGGTGCCGAAGCGATTCGAAAAAAAAAAAAAAATGAATTTTATGCCATTTCAAAGGCTTTTCATTTGAATATTTTTCAAAATTTCCTAAAACTTCGTAAATAATTAACCTAACCTAGAAAAAAAGAGCCGGTAATGGCGCATTATAATTATTATTATATCACGTAGCCGCGCGCCTGGAATCTGAATAGCTTTTTCGAAAATGCTCGTAATATGTTGCTCGGAAAAATGTTAACAACGATGAGATGCGAAAAGACAGAATAGGAAATAATAAAATTGTCACATCAATACAATTTTCTTCTTGTACGCTCGATAAGAATCATAATAGTACTCGAGATGGTTCTTTTCGCGAAAGAAATCTTGCATTTACGTCACAAAACGTTCTGATGTTTTCTTCTATTTTTCGCTTTTCGTCTTTGGACTACATTTTTCGAGCAATACTACGAGCTTTGTCGAACAACCTATTTAGTTGGTGAGTGCTTAATTTTAACGCGAGCATGCGATACGAAATTACGATTTCCAACAAAAATTCATCAATGGACGAAGTTTTTCAACGAAATCATGGAATCATCAGTTCATCCAGCGATTCACCCGAAGTTGAGAAATTCCTTATATTTAAGGATGTATGAGCCCCGTAATTCCAGTCGAATAAAGTTTTAGTGAGAATTTCAAGTGCTTCGCGTTGAAGCAAAAATTTTAAAAACGTTCAACTGTATTGACGATGATATAATATATCATCGATTTCCAACTTTAACCATCCCGAAAAAACTACCAAAAAATATCTTAAACAATAAATTGTTGCAGAATTTTCCTGTATAAATGCATTTCCATTATATGTAACAAATTTCTCAATTTTTCTGAATACATAATATGAATTTTTCAAGAATTTTCTTATGTTTTTTATATTTTTGTTTTTGAAAATTTTTAATTTACAAAATTGGATGAAAAGTGGTGAATTTTGGATACGTTCTCGTACAAAGGTTCTATATTAACTTCACGAAGTATACGGATCATCAAACGAATAATTTTATAAATAAAATTTTAAAAAACCATAAGAAAATTCTTGAAAAATTCATACGTATTCTGAAAAATCGAGGAATTTGTTAAGTATAATCGAAAAAAATTTTTACGGAAAATTTCTGCAACAATGTATTTTTTTAACAATTTTTTTGATAGTTTTTCGTCATTTTTATAATTGGAAATCGATATTATTATCATCTTCAATATGGTTGATTTTTTTCAAATTTTTGCTTTAACGCGAAGTACTTGAAATTCTCACAAAAACTTTTTTCAACGAAAAAAAAAAAAAAAAAAAAATTCGACGAAAAAGCCACAACCTTTTTTCGAAGAGATTGGCCTTCTTCCGTCAAAATCGTCAATACCTCCGCGTGGAGCTCCGACTAAGCAATTTGGAAATTTTAATCTGCAGCTTGTTTTTTAAAATTAATTTTGTCAAAATTAAAAATTTTCAAATTTCATCGAATCTGAAATTTTTCAAATCGCTTTGGCGCCGCGTTCCGCGAACCCAACATCGACTTTTGTCACTCTTGAAAAATTGTTTCTTTTGATCGAAATATGAAGGGTCACGTGTTCAAAAATAGAAGCCACAGCGATATCGTAATATCCCCGAAGAAATGAATTCGAGAAGACATCATCGGGCATTAGTAAGAAATTCTTTATTATTATTATTAATATTTGTAAAAAAAAAGATTCATCGCTGATAAAAAATACGGTATACAGATTTACGTATAAAATTTACATTACACATTATAGGTACGTTGGAGTTTAGTTTAGTTTCGGTTAACGCTTGGAACAAACGTGTACATGGCGCTTTATCGCGAGCGTTTCACGAATTCGTGACAAAATTACAAGTTTCTCAGCTAAATGAACACTTCCGGTCGCGGCTGCCATGATTTTTTTTTTTCGAACGGCAAGATCCAACGATTCGAGCATTAGCTCTACCAGTTGTGGCCAATTTGCGTTTGACGGGAATTTTTTTAAAGTTTCAAGGCTGCGTTAACTTCATCGAGGGTGATATTTCGATATTCGAGATGTTTCCGCACCGCTATCTTCATTGAATGTCTGCCTAATTTATTTCAACGAAATATGACGAAATGTGTCAACGCTGAGCGGTTTGTGTATAGTTTTCTTTTGTCAGAAGTATTAGAGGATCCCGAGGTAAGAAGACTACGGTTTATCATATCTAAAGTCATTCCGCTTCATCAAAAATTGATATTTTATCAATTAAAGCTCATTTTTCGGGTTAGAATTACAACAAAAAAAAACTAAAAATACCTGAAAAATACGCGGTGGCCGAAAGTGGTGAAAATGCGATTGTTCTATTTTTGGCTAGCTTGTGGCCACAAATAGCGCACACTTGTACCATTTCAGTAATATCTTTATTACCCAAATAAATAACTATTTTCAACTTGAATCTGGGTCTGATACTTCACTTTTGTTTTTATAGCGCATCCGTATGTCCCAATTCAAAGCTTTTGGTGGCCACAACCGGTACTTCGGATGACCAAAAGTAGTACCAATTGCTGCCACAAATGGTGAAAATAACCAGCTACAAGATAATTTCCTATTTTATTATTTATCATGAAATCAGAAAAGGTTTTAAATTATAATAATTCGATTATGTGGAACTTTTACGTTATAACTATCACTTTTTCAGTTCTGAATTTGCAATAATGTCAAAATTTATCGCAAATCAAATTGTTTGAAAATGCTTAAAATTGCCACAACTGGTACGTCTAACCTATTATTCCCGGCAAGTATACGTAACTTTTGGGTTTTCGATTCAGGCACGTGATTATCATTTTTGTCATGATTGCGAATTGTATCGAAACGATCGAACTATTGTAAAATATTTCTTCGATGCAAGCTCGATTGTTTCATAAAAGTTTGTAAAAATCATGTTTTTTTTTTTTTTTTTGTTAAATTTAACGCTCATCTCACTGGGCACATTAACCCCGTACAAATATGCACGATGCATATAATATGATACCGATATACCAAATATTCTCCTAAAAAATATGTCACGATTCTCTCACTCATATTTTTTTTATGAAATCATATATATATATATATATATATATCATACAATTTTCTAAGTCTTGGTGCGCTCGTAGATTGGCACTCGAGGTCAGTTTAAGATTCTACAATCTCGTAGACAGGTACGAAAAATACTCTCACGTGTTTTTTTTGTTACTGAATTACATGGTTTGGCGAGAAATGAGTTAAAAAAAAAAAAAAAAAGCGATACTCATACCGTGAACTAACGGGGAATTCTCAAATCTCCACTGATACAAATATCCTACAAGGCTGTACCGGACCAAACAAAAAAAAAAACAAAACTTAGAAATAAAAACAGAAATCTCGGGGATATAAAAAAAAAAAACGAGCTAATTCGATATTTTCTCCGTAGCACCGGCGCTTCGTGGCTGAAGCATAATTGAGAATCAGTACGAATTATATCAAAGATCAGACCTTGGAGGGGAAAAAAAAAAAAATTCCCACTCGTGTCTCAGGCGCAGAGGATGGCGGTTAGCAAAAATTTGGCTCCATATCGCGATGAACCGTGACAGGAGCCAGTACATGATGAGGCGAGCCGAGATTCGTCGTGGGCGACGGTTGAGCGATATTACGACGTGATATTTCAGTCTCCGGGCCAATACCCACGATCAGCAGCGGTTCGACGAATGTTTGCTGCTCCGAATCATCGTGAGGTGTCATGGTGCTGTAACCGTGATCGCTGTCACCGCCCGGAGGTCTTCGATAATTCGTCGATACGCGATACGGCGATACGGGCGGCAAGCTCTCGTGAAGCAACGAGTCCAAATTATTCTTCGATTGTTCAAGCTCCATTGGCTCGTTTTCCGCGTCCATATGAGTCATTCGAAGATTATCGGGAGATGCATGAAGATGCAAGCACTGATGCTCGAGGCCCGATTGCACGCTTCGAAGCCTGTAACAGAACAGCGTTATACCGAGAATGAGAACAACGGCGAGTATTCCACCGGCGACCGGACCGACCGAGGGCCATTCGCGCGATCCACCGTCGTCCGTCGATTGTGAATCTGAAAATTTTAGGATGTTCAAGTAATAAAAACAAAAAGGATGCAATTTGAAATTATCGGAAGAATCGTAATTGCAATTATCGGAAGAATCGTAATTTGCGATTAGGAAAAAAATCGATTCTAATTACACCTGAGATTTGTAATTAGGAGAAAAATTGATTCTGATTACATTTTTAATTTGTAATTAGAAGAAAAATCGATACTAATTACATTCGTAATTTTTAATTAGAAGAAAATTAGATTCTAATTACAATTTACAATTGTACTTTGTATTTTTCATTCTTCCAATTGCAAATTGAAATTTTAATCAGTAATTTTTTGTTTTCAATTACGAATTACATTTGTAATTTGTAATTAGAATATAATTAATTAAAAGAAACGCCCAACACTGGATCACGATGGTTTTTTTTTCTTTTTTTTTGTTTTTCTTCTTCGATCAAACAAGTTCAAAGCTCACTGTAAGATCCATCTGCGTAAGGAAGAAACGATCCGAGCACGCCTTTGAAGCAAAGATTCATGTCGGAGCAAAATGCCCTCGGCAAGGGAGTTTCGCCGTCGCCATCGACCGAACACCACTGGCAGCCGACTATACCCATGCACTCGTTCACGGTCTCGTAATTCTTGCAACTGAAAGACGGACAAGTCTTGAGTGCCGCGAGCTGCGTCCAGTCGGCTGTCGAGGCGAAGCCTTGCTCGTACGCCGGAGCGCACGTCTCCAAATGACTGAAATTTGGCTGCGTACATCCGGCGCTGTAGAGTGAACACTCGCAGGGGCATTCGCACTCGGTTTGCTCCATTCTCTTGCAATTCAGGCAGAGTCGATCCATCTGCAAGCGATATCTCAATAATTTAGGGCTCCGAATGACGATAATACTTATGAAAAGCGTATAAATTAAAAAATTTTCACATCGCTACCGCATTATTTTATCTTGCGAGCAAAACTCCCTCTGCGAGCAAGCGAGCCTTTTAATTTTGTCCTCCTCATGGAAGAAGCTTTGCGAGCAAGATAAAGTAAGGAGGTAGCGGCAATGTGGAAAATTTAGAATTTTCAGTTCTGCGAGAAAACAAAAAAAAAAAAAGAAGAAAAAGAGAGAGAATCTTTGCTCCATTCTCTTGCAATTCAGGCAGAATCGATCCATCCGCAAGCGATAACTCAATAATTAAGGGCTCCGAATGACAATAATACTTATGAAAAGCGTATAAATTAAAAAATTTTCACATCGCTACCGCATTATTGTATCTTGCAAGCAAAGTTCCCTCTGCGAGCAAGCGAGCCTTTTAATTTTGTCCTCCTCATGGAAGAAACTTTGCGAACAAGATAAAATAATGAAGAAACGGCAATGTGGAAAATTTATAATTTGCAGTTCTGCGAGAAAACAAAAAAAAGAAGAAAAAGAGAGAGAATCTTTGCTCCATTCTCTTGCAATTCAGGCAGAATCGATCCATCCGCAAGCGATAACTCAATAATTAAGGGCTCCGAATGACGATAATACTTACGAAAAGTGTATAAATTAAAAAATTTTCACATCGCTACCGCATTATTGTATCTTTCAAGCAAAGTTCCCTCTGCGAGCAAGCAAGCCTTTTAATTTTGTCCTCCTCATGGAAGGAGCTTTGCGAACAAGATAAAGTAAGGAGGTAGCGGCAATGTAGAAAATTTAGAATTTTCAGTTCTGCGAGAAAACAAAAAAAAAAGAAGAAAAAGAGAAAGAGAATCTTTCCTCCATTCTCTTGCAATTCAGGCAGAATCGATCCATCCGCAAGCGATAACTCAATAATTTAGGGCTCCGAATAACGATAATACTTATGAAAAGCGTATAAATTGAAAAATTTTCACATCGCTACCGCATTATTTCATCTTGCGAGCAAAACTCCCTGTGCGAGCAAGCGAGCCTTTTAATTTTGTCCTCCTCATGGAAGAAGCTTTGCGAGCAAGATAAAGTAAGGAGGTAGCGGCAATGTGGAAAATTTGTAATTTGCAGTTCTGCGAGGGAGCAAAAAAAAAAGAAGAAAAAGAGAGAGAATCTTTGCTCCATTCTCTTGCAATTCAGGCAGAATCGATCCATCTGCAAGCGATAACTCAATAATTTAGGGCTCCGAATGACGATAATACTTATGAAAAGCGTATAAATTAAAAAATTTTCACATCGCTACTGCATTATTTTATCTTGCGAGCAAAACTCCCTGTGCGAGCAAGCGAGCCTTTTAATTTTGTCCTCCTCATGGAAGAAGCTTTGCGAGCAAGATAAAATAATGAGGAAGCGACAATGTGGAAAATTTATAATTTGCAGGTCTGCGAGAAAACAAAAAAAAAAGAAGAAAAAGAGAGAGAATCTTTGCTCCATTCTCTTGCAATTCAGGCAGAATCGATCCATCCGCAAGCGATAACTCAATAATTTAGGGCTCCGAATGACGATAATACTTATGAAAAGCGTGTAAATTAAAAAATTTTCACATCGCTACTGCATTATTTTATCTTGCGAGCAAAACTCCCTGTGCGAGCAAGCGAGCCTTTTAATTTTGTCCTCCTCATGGAAGAAGCTTTGCGAGCAAGATAAAGTAAGGAGGTAGCGGCAATGTGGAAAATTTGTAATTTGCAGTTCTGCGAGGAAGCAAAAAAAAAAGAAGAAAAAGAGAGAGAATCTTTGCTCCATTCTCTTGCAATTCAGGCAGAGTCGATCCATCCGCAAGCGATAACTCAATAATTAAGGGCTCCGAATGACAATAATACTTACGAAAAGTATATAAATTAAAAAATTTTCACATCGCTACTGCATTATTTTATCTTGCATGCAAAGTTCCCTCTGCGAGCAAGCGAGCCTTTTAATTTTGTCCTCCTCATGGAAGAAGCTTTGCGAGCAAGATAAAGTAAGGAGGTAGCGGCAATGTGGAAAATTTAGAATTTTCAGTTCTGCAAGAAAACGAAAAAAAAAAAGAAGAAAAAGAGAGAGAATCTTTGCTCTTGCAATTCAGGCAGAATCGATCCATCCGCAAGCGATAACTCAATAATTAAGGGCTCCGAATGACAATAATACTTATGAAAAGCGTGTAAATTAAAAAATTTTCACATCGCTACTGCATTATTTTATCTTGCGAGCAAAACTCCCTGTGCGAGCAAGCGAGCCTTTTAATTTTGTCCTCCTCATGGAAGAAGCTTTGCGAGCAAGATAAAATAATGAGGAAGCGACAATGTGGAAAATTTATAATTTGCAGGTCTGCGAGAAAACAAAAAAAAAAGAAGAAAAAGAGAGAGAATCTTTGCTCCATTCTCTTGCAATTCAGGCAGAATCGATCCATCCGCAAGCGATAACTCAATAATTTAGGGCTCCGAATGACGATAATACTTATGAAAAGCGTGTAAATTAAAAAATTTTCACATCGCTACTGCATTATTTTATCTTGCGAGCAAAACTCCGTGCGAGCAAGCGAGCCTTTTAATTTTGTCCTCCTCATGGAAGAAGCTTTGCGAGCAAGATAAAGTAAGGAGGTAGCGGCAATGTGGAAAATTTGTAATTTGCAGTTCTGCGAGGAAGCAAAAAAAAAAGAAGAAAAAGAGAGAGAATCTTTGCTCCATTCTCTTGCAATTCAGGCAGAGTCGATCCATCCGCAAGCGATAACTCAATAATTAAGGGCTCCGAATGACAATAATACTTATGAAAAGCGTGTAAATTAAAAAATTTTCACATCGCTACTGCATTATTTTATCTTGCAAGCAAAGCTCCCTCTGCGAGCAAGCGAGCTTTTCAACCCGTAAACGTCACACTAGTGCAAATTTGCACCACCTAAAATTTTTTTTTTTTGTGAATTTTTGAACATTTTCGTTCCGATTTTGACGTATTTTCACGAACTGAGTAATATTTGTCCCATTTAAAACTATATCCATCGGATTCCCGAGAAATAGTTTTGGATTATTTATACGAGAGTTATAGTACTTTGAAAATGCAAAATCCCAATTCGCACTAGTATGCCATGTATGTGCGCTCAATAGAGATGTGGCTTTTACGGATTAATTTTGTCCTCCACGCGGAAGAAGCTTTGCGAGCAAGATAAAATAATGAGGTAGCGACAATGTGGAAAATTTATAATTTTCAGTTCTGCGAAGAAGCAAAAAAAAAAAAGAAGAAGAAAAAAAAAGAGAATATTAAAACTCACCGTACTGCAGGGACAAAAAGCTCTGAGGCTGCAGGTCTCGTTGATTACACCGAGAAATACGTTTGTGCCCGGTACAGCGGCGATCTGATACTTGACGCAATGCTCACCGTGAACGATATTCGTCAAGACCTCGTCCAGCGACGTATTGAACTGATAATAACGCTGTATCGTACCGTCCAAATGATTGGCGCACAATTTTTTTCTCACGAAAAGCTCGTGATTGAGAATATCATTGGCAACGAGTAGCTCCCTGTGCGTCAAATGCTGCGGCTGTTCGAGCTTGCTGCCGGGCTCGAGAAGCGACGGATGCGAGACGAGCCAGCCTTTGTCATCCATGAGGAAACATTTTATCGTCGATTCATTGCAAAATGGAAACATCACGCGCAACAAACGAGCAACGTAGCTCATTGGCACGTCCATGGACATCGTGGCGTAAATTGGATCGTCGTTTTCACGGCGACGAGACGACGACGACGAGGAAGACGCGGATGAGCGACCCTCGTAAATCGTATGACTCAGGGTAACGACGTAACCGGCACCACCGGCATCGAGATAAGGCGTCGTAAGGACAATTTTTTCAGGATACTCGAGACTCTTGGCGTACCAGGCTCGTCTCAACGGATCGAGACCCGAGTCCAATAGCATTCCCGGATAAACGACGAGCGCACCGCTGTTCGAGGCTACCGCGTATCTGTGAGTTCATTTTTTTGTTTTGTTTTTTTTTTTTTTTTTTTTTGTTCACATTATTATCTCGTTACCGTTTTCATCATTTCAAGACTCAAGATTTGCAATTTTCCAATTAAATCTTCTTTTATCTCTGATATTGTAGATTTTCAGGGCAGCCACAAAAAAAAAAAGCAAAAAAATTACCTGACTTTCCGCCGAAAAAAATACCAAACTTTGACTAACTGAAATCTTAATAGGATGAAAGCTTATCAGGTTAATCGACCAATGAGTTTTCCTGTTTCCCTGAACAATTAAAAATTCCCTGATATTTCCCGGTTTTGCCTGTCCGTGGCCACCCTGATTTTAAATAATTGTAGAATTATGTATCGAGTAATTTTGTTGCTGATAATGATTTTTTTTTTTTGTTCACATTATTATCTCGTTACCGTTTTCATCATTTCAAGACTCAAGATTTGCAATTTTCCAATTAAATCTTCTTTTATCTCTGATATTGTAGATTTTCAGGGCAGCCACAAAATAAGCAAAAAAAAAATTCCCTGACTTTCCGCCGAAAAAAATACCAAACTTTGACCTAACTGAAATCTTAATAGGATGAAAGCTTATCAGGTTAATCGACCAATGAGTTTTCCCCGTTTCCCTGAACAATTAAAAATTCCCTGATATTTCCCGGTTTTGCCTGTCCGTGGCCACCCTGATTTTAAATAATTGTAGAATTATGTATCGAGTAATTTTGTTACTGATAATGATTTTTTTTTTTTTTTTTTTTTCTTTCAATTGTTCATACCTTCTCACGATAAATTTGTGAAACGGACTGTCAACGTGACGTTCCTTGAAATGATCCAATATCTGTGCGAGAATAGCAACGTCGGATCTTACGGACGAGCGCAAGCCCGGATTTGTCAATAGTCTCGTTGTATCTTTGATATAAGCCATGTAACTCTGGACCGTCACCACCGAGCCCGTTTCCAGAAGCTCCAATTGCTCCATCGGCGATTTGAAACACCATGGCGATAAATAAACTACTCCGGTAGCTAAAGAGACAATTTTTTGTTTTTTTTTTTTTTTTTTTTTTTCATTCCTCGATTCATTAGGACAGAAAATAGATATCTCGCATTTTTCTGCCAAAAGCATCGTTTGCTTTTTACATACACGGAAAGAATTTTTTTTTTATTAATTTTTACTGTGAAATAACGGTAAAAGAATACATTTAAAATTTTAACGCGGGGACAAGTGTACCAAAAAGTATAAAGGCTTTATATTTAGGTAAAATTTACTGATTTTTTTTCAGTAAAAATTCTTGAAAACATTTCAAGCTTACGTCACCCGACAGTAAATTCTGACTTATTTCCATGAAAATTTACCTTTTATTTCCTAAATTTTGGAAAATTATGGGTTTGTCCGCCCGTTACTGTGATTTAACAGTAAAAATTAATAAAAAAATTCGTTCCGTGTATTTATTATTATTTTTTTTTTAAATACAAACTAATTAGGAGTATGAATGAATTTTTTTTTTTTTTTTAATCATTGGGGCACATAAAGTAAAAAATAATGAGGACGTATTTGTTTATTTTTCGTTAAAAATGACGCACCTGTTATAGGCAATTTAATTTCACGGATTTTGATATATATATATAGATATAGCGTAACATGTGTGACGTCATAATGTTATATCTTTCAATTTGTTATATTAACGGCAATTTTTATTCGAATAAAAAAAAATAAAAAAATACGTCCTGAATATTTTTTTCCCAAACTACCAGATTTTGAAATAAAAAAAATTCATTTGTACTCCCAATTATCATCTATCGTTTAAAATAAGTCACTAAAAATGTTGACACGTTTATACTTTCTTATCCAAAATTATCAATGATTACTTTTCCATTTTAGGAAAAATGAAAATGGAAAAATAAAATGTAAATTTTGTTTTTTTTTTTTTTCATGCGATACACTGGAAAAAAAAATAACATCGCGGTGCATGAAGTTAAGATATGCAGTTACCAATTTTGAGGATAATTTTCATTAATCCTCAAACGCTAACGATGGGTCATTCGTGTCCGTTGCCAAAATACAAAATGCGGGAAAAAAATGCCTGCGCGTCTCCATATTTTGCATGAAATTGTTATTAAAAAAAAATTTTTTTTTCCCAGGTAGGACAAATTTTTATCATTCAGTCAAGGGTTCAAAGAAGGTTCATGAATTTTTTCAGATTTTTTTTTCAAAATTTCAAACAATTGACAATAAACAAATTATAGGGGGGGGGGGGGGGGGGGGGGGGTAAAAAAAAATGAATAAATAAACACAATGCTTTCTTTTTCACGAGAAGTTCGGAAAAATATTTTATGAAAAAAAAATACGATTTGACGAGGTCAATCGAATCGACTTACCCAAAGTCGCGATATTGTTCTGATAAGAGCAGAGATCGTCCTTGCTGATGAGAGAGTGAGGCTGAATAAGATCGAGACGATGATGCAGAATATTCGGGGGCAAACGTGGCGCGGCACGCGATGGCGAACGCGGCTCTTCAATTTTTTCCGAAACGACGCAGGCTATCAAGTCACGATAAGCCAGATGCGTCCATCTGAATTGTCTCTGCCGATGAACGAAAAAAAAAAAAAAAAAAAAAATTGCAACGCCAAAAAGACGATAACGTAAATTACGAAAAGAAAAAAAGAAAAAAAAAAACTTGGCGTCTATGGAAAAAGAAATTTCAAATTTCTCATAAATTTCATTCTATTCGAGCATTATTGGAGTAATTTTTTTTTTTTAGAAAACAAAAAACACGAAAAACAAATTGAAAATTCCATGAAATATTCGTTTTTTCGATTCTCGACGAGCTTAAACTTCGCAAGGCGCAACAAAAATATATTTCATCAATCGAATAAAATAATTGATGAGCATTTTTATTGTAAAAAGAAAAAATGTCTTAAGGAGGTACGACTAGTATGAAGAATCCAACTGACGGACTTGAAATTTTTATATGTTTTTGCCGAATACTTTATGCGCCTATTGCCAAAATTTGAGCTATATTGACCGTTTAGTTTATTCGTAATAAAATTGCAAAGTCGAGCAGTTTGAGTTACTAAAGCACGTCGTCTTATGGAGACGGTTAACCGGAAGTGCTGTGATCACGGTTTTGCTGCTCACGTATCCAACTACACCCGTTGAAAAACTGAAACTTGATAGATTAGATATAATAGATATTGTAAAAAATTGAAAAATTACTCTTCACCGTGTAGTTCTGGCACTACATCATAAAAAAGTTTCAATTTCCGGTTGTAAATGGTCAGAACGATCAAATAGCACCCACAGACTTAGCAACGTCGCGAGTAACAGCTGATGGGTTTCGGCGAACATAACCTAGCTTTGTTTTGATATTAGCAACGAAGATAGAGTCATCTTCGTTGGTCACGTATACCAACTTATAGCATCGCCAATGCGACGTTGCCAAGTGTTTACTTCAAATTCCATCATGTTATTTATGGAGTTTTATTATTTATCACGTATCAATTATATGTATAATTATCATTCTACCGATCATATTAATTCCACTGAGGTAATTCAAGTCTATTTTAATAGGTTTTCGGCTGATTTTTTAAAATGTTTTTTAGTCCGTTTTTGTGGTAGACATGTCATTATTATTATGATGGAGACTACTATCGAGTCGTTGACAATCTAATTTTTCAGTTTTTATTAGTTCATGCGCAATAAATTAATCATTTACCACAAAATTTTTCACATTATAATCGATAATATGAATAATCAATGCAAATAAACATAAATCAGAACAGCTGTGGGTAAAATGAATTTAGACTTTTTTTTTACTCCAAAGAACTAGTCGTACCTCCTTAAAGAAAAAAAATTACAAACTTTTAGGACGAAAAAAAAAAAAAAAAATTAATTAATTTCTCTACCTTCTTCCCATCGTTGCTCGTCACTTCGATAATTCCCTCGGATTCATCGATCATTTTATCAACATTCACGTTTTCCATGTCGCGCAGATGTACTTTAAGCGGTTGTTCCACGAGTGTCTCGACTCTTGGAAATAATTTGTGCATCCACACGATTCCCTTCTTGTCGAATAGAATCGAATGAACATTCGGACCCGCATTGAAGTAAGTAAAATCCTCGATAAAATCCCGAAGTTTCACGTCCAATGACAAAAGTGCCGTATTCGTTATACGTCCGATCGAGATTGTCATGAATTTTCCATAATTCTCCAAATACGGCTCGGATAGATGATAACTCTTTTTATCGTCGTTCGGGCACTGAAGACCGGAAAATAGCCGAGCCAGCTCGTAGCCGAGAATATTTTCCGTTGGCAGGGTAATTACACTGCCGTTAGTCGATGTTTCGCGTATGTTTATGTGAGGCTTGAGATCTGCTCGAAATAAAAAATAAAATCAACGAAAAGTGTGAAAAAAATCTCGATAGCAACCGGAGGGGAAAAAAAATAAAAATGAACACTGAATTACAATTTTTTTTTTTTTTTTTTTTCCCTCGATTATCGAATTACCTGAAAGAATGAGTACCGTACGAAGATGAGGCTTCAATTGGCTATTTTTTATCGTATCCACGATATGCTTAACATTCGAGACATCCTTCAGGATATTGGTCAAGTGTATAATTACCAAGTCGCCGGTTAGATCGGACGTAAGAGCTCCAAAGTCGACAGTCAGAGTTTCATTCGTGTCTGGGCGAAATCAATTATTTTGAATAATACGGAAAAAAAATAAAAGACTGAGATTTCGAGCTAAAATGTTGAAAGTAGAGGGAAAATTTTTTTTTTTTTTTTTCCCATACCCGTTCTGGTGATACCATCGACGAATCGTCCCAATTGAAATTTATTTATATCGTTGGCTCTCATGAGACCGCTTTGACAATTGACATGACCGCGTCCCGCCAGACCGACGACAGTCACGCGATCAAGCTCCGAAAGCATTTCCACGATTGTCTTTGCCGTTACTTGAGCAAGAGTAAAATCTCCCTCGGACATGAACATACCGTGCTCCAATAATAATATAACATTTTTGGGCTTGTCGCACTGCGATAACAATAGAGGACCTACATTGTGCGCCAAACTTGCCGGTCCGCACATCACTCCGGGATATCTCACCGGCAGAACATGCAGATTTTTCCATTTTTCGTTTCTCACATTTGTCGCCAGAGCTTTGGGCAAAATGAATTAAAAAAAAAAAATATATTCATTTGAATGAAAATAAAAAAATATATCAATAGAACGATAAACGAATGAAAATGAAAATTTAAATTTTATGTATCGCAATCATGGTCGTTAGCAAAAAGTGCACTTTGATCGAGCTCTAGGCTCGGATATCAAATTTCAGATTTATTCTCATGAAAATTAGAAAAGCCTTAAATTCCCGCAGTCATTGCAGTTCGGCTCTTGCTGTGCCCGTGGGTATGAATACGGGTGTAGTTATAGAAATATTTGTGCGGGCACTTGGCTCGTACAATGACACAGTTTATTAGAATAAATTTGATCGAAACAAAAAAAAAATCATAAATATACAAACAAACAAATGAAAATAAAATGAAAAAATAAGGGCGTTAAGGTACATTAGAGAGATGATAAGAATGGAGGAGATAAGATGATCAAATATTTGCTTGTTGGAAGAGATAAGAGCGATCACAAATGGTGAACCGTCAAAATGGAGGAAGAATTTAGTTAAAGTTGAAGTGTTTAAGAATTTAAGAATAACTAAAAGAATTGGAATAACTAAAAGAACTAAAGGATTTAGTTTTAGTTAAAGACATAATAACGATGATAAGGGGAAAATAAGTAATGAAATACACAGGCTGCTTTGCATTATAGTATTTTGTAAAAAAAATTTGACAAAGTTATGCAAATAAAACACCACTGTTGATTGATATTGGAAATAGAAGACATAATAACGATGTTATAAGGCAACGAGGAGATGTAAAAAGAATAGATAAGAGAAAAAAAAGGGGGCTAGAAAAGTTAAAAAAGGGAAATTTTAACGAAGGAAGAGGAAAAAATAAGAAATTCAACGTACAACGCCATGTATAAAAACATTGTTGAGAAGGAGGAGATGCCTTGTAAATATACTGGTTTGAAGAGGTGAATGGAAAGGACAAAGGAATGTGGGCAAGGTTAAGATGTGGCAACATAGAAAGGGCGGAAAAGAAAGGAGAGAAGGATTTGGAGTGCAGGATACGTAAAGAACAACATGAGACGATGGAGCATTTATTAATATGTAAAAAAAGTAGAGAGTTAGCGACAGAGATAGCAAGAAAGAATGCAGAGGAATGAATGGAAGGAATTGATGAATGGTCAATAAAGGAAGAAATGATGAATATGCTGTGTGGAAAAATATAAACTATAGTTATATAATAATACTATAGGGAAATAGAGGAGGTCTGTAAAAAAATGAGTAAGGGGGTAGAGAAAGAGTTGGAGTAAAGGGATAAATAAAGACTATATATACTGTTATACATTATAGCATTTTGTAAAAATCTTGACAAAGTTATGCAAACTCCACTATTGATTGCTAAACAAAATAAGGCTCAAGGATTAATAAATAATAAATTAATGAAAAAAATTTATATTAACGATTCATTTACACAAAATTTTATACGAAAAAAAATAAAAATAAAAACATAAGACAATCTGATGGATTGATGGAAAAAAAAAAACATCATGGTGTATGGAATTAAGATATTATGCAGTTACCAATTTTGGAGATAATTTTTATTGAACAATTGACAATGAACAAATTATAGGAGAAAAAAAAAATAAACAATGCTTTTCCAAACTCCACTATTTATTGCTAAACAAAATGAGGCTCAAGGACTAATAAGTAATGAATAAATGAAAAAATCCCGTATTAACGATTCACTTACACGAAATTTTATAACAAAAAAAAAAGTAAAAATAAAAATATAAGACAATCTAATGGATCGATGAAAAAACAAAAAAACATCATGATGTATGGAGTCAAGATATGCAGTTACTAATTTTGGATATCATTTTTATTAAACAATTGACAATAAACAAATTATAGGAAACAATAAAAAATGCTTTTTATAATTATAAAAAACAATAAACAATGCTTTTTTTCCAAACTCGACTATTGATTGTTAAAAAAAATAAGGCTCAAGGACTAATAAATAATAAATAAATGAAAAAATCCATTTTAACGATTCATTTACACAAAATTTTATACGAAAAAAAAAAAGTAAAAATAAAAACATAAGACAATCTGATGGATTGATGAAAAAACAAAAACATCATGATGTATGGAGTCAAGATATTCAGTTAACAATTTTGGAGATAATTTTTATTAAACAATTGACAATGAACAAATTATAGAAGAAAAAAACAATAAACAATGCTTTTTTTCCAAACTCCACTATTGATTGCTAAACAAAATAAGGCTCAAGGACTAATAAGTAATAAATAAATGAAAAAATCCCGTATTAACGATTCATTTACACGAAATTTTATAACAAAAATAAAGTAAAAATAAAAATATAAGACAATCTAATGGATTGATGAAAAAACAAAAAAAAAACATCATGGTGTATGGAGTCAAGATATGCAGTTACCAATTTTGGAGATCATTTTTATCAAACAATTTACAATGAACAAATTATAGGGAAAAAAAAAAAAACAATAAACAATGCTTTGTTTTTCACGAGAGGTGCTTCATCGCTGGAGCTCGGAAAAATATTTTATTAAAAGAAGAAAATTGGGCGAGGGCAGAATGAACTAAGTCGATTCTTAATATTTTTATTTTTCTACATTCCACTGACCATTTTCAATTTGCGAGCATAGGCCAGCGGATTCCCTCGTTAAATGTCCCGAATCCATGCTATCGTCGTGATAAACGGAGTTGTAACGCTCGTTCATCAAGATACCCTGTATAGCCTCGTCGCATTGTTCCAATAGTCGATCGTACGAGCGTAGCTTGTATTCGAGTTTATCGACGAGATTTTTCAACGCTTCGTCCGGACTCTCGGGATTATTGGCAAGTTCGAGCCTGTCCAGCATATCCTGAAACGCGTTTAAGCCGAGCTCCTCCGTTCCGATCGAGCGCAGGGCTTTTGAGAAACGCACGACTATGTCCTTGAGGCACATACCGGCCAACGGTTCGGCCTCAACTTGCTTTCGCAGAGGCCTACGAATCTGGCAATCGTTGCTACTCGCAGATTCTTTGGCGCAAGCCCCTATCAGCGGTAGTACGAGAGGTGCCAATAAGAGGCAAATATTCGTCGCGGGAAACATCATGAGCTTGCCGAATCGTCGATTATTACGGCGGATAGTTTGAAAAAAAAAAAAAAATTCCTGTGTCGAGGCTTCATGAAAGTGCCTGTCACTCTCCGGTGTCTCTCATCGTATCGTGAACGAAGATACGAGGAAACGCGTGAAAAAATGCAGAGAACGAATAGAACTATCCGTGTACTCACGAAATATGGAATAACGAGCATTTGCCAGGGATCTTAGTGAAAAATATAATAGTTTCAATACGGAAACGAAAAAACACACACACACACACGCAACACGAGTTTGATTTTTAATTTGTTTTTATTATTCACTCCCGAGCGCATCGAAAACGCGATCTATTTTTTTATGTTTACATATAAACGTGGGGTATGAAAAAGCGTAATTACGGGAAATATTTTTGAACACAGAGATAAATTACACCACGAGAATTTCCGTTCACTTGTACTACATGAGTTTTCGTTAAATCTGTGACGAACGAAAAAAAAAAATGCGAATTGATCGTATTCAAATAAAAGATATACATGTAACAAAAAAATGGCATTAGTTTTAGGTTAGAGACGCTGTATATACATATATCTCATATACAGTATTCAATACAGTGATAATCGTTCATATTCACGGGATAGATATCAGGCCCGTGACACTGGCGAATGAAAGTGGTTCGCGATATGTAGCTACCGCGGCGTGGCGCTGATAGTCACATGGCCGCCTTGTTTTCTGTATATCCATATATATGCGTGGAATATTCAAAATACTCCAAATCAGATCGTGATTGAGAGAACATTGTGTTATAAAATATAACTTTTCTCAAATATATGATATAGTCAAGTACTATATTATAATATCTTTAATCCGATATAGACAGGAAAATAGTAAATAGGGATATGAAGCAAATGAAATGAACACAAGTATTTAATGGTGAAAATGTGTATTTCTTTTTATTTATATGCATGCCACATTATTTACATCATTGTACATAAAGTACAATTAAGTTTTGCAAAACTTCGATTTTTTTTTGCTCAACTGGTTATCTTTTTTTTTGTTCCGAGTTAGTACGTGCACAGTACTGCTGCATTCTTTTTAAAGTAAAATTTTGTATCAATTGTAACAAAATTTCGTGCGCGTGCACTTTGCAGGGGAACGACAAAGCATTATAATTATATACATCGTGCAATACTTCTTCGAATACGTTGGAAGATTGGCAGTGCGTTTGAAAGCTTTTTTCCAAATATAAGACGAAATGGTATAAACGCTTGTTTGGATGTACCAACCCACCCCGTTGCTGCCAATTTTGCAACGCTGCTTCGGGAAGAACAACTGAAGCATCGTGGGAATTCAACAAAGCTTCTTTGCATTCCAAGCATATGACTGAGTTGCAAATTTTTTTTGTCAAATGCGCAGTCAAACAATACATCACACAGTTAGTGACTTCAGACATACTTCAGGCATTCACGGTATTTTGACTGCAATCTCTCCAATTGTTTTTTATCGTTCGTCATATTTTTTTTCTTTTTCCTCCGCTCTTTTGCTTTGCTCTGCACATATCTGCGAAAACTTGTTTCTAAATTTTTTTTCGCTCCGGTGCAATGTCCGCAAATCTTTTTCATCGAAATTAAAAGAGGACATTCAGTGTGACGCCAAGTACCTGATGTATCTTTCCTCACTGCCTTAAAATCCAACTGTTCTAAGCCAGGTTTGATTGGTGGCTCCGAACAACCACGGCACACGCCAAATCGATGGATTTTTGCCAGCAAATTCTCCAGTTGTTCTGTATCTTTAAGAACAGAGGATAACTTGAGGCAAGTTGGATCAATATGTTGGCCCAAAACTCTGATCTGAATAGATAGATTTTCTTTAATCGTAACATCTTTCAGTATGGAAGTTTGGAACATGTCCTCTATCTTCACAGTGTGGTGAATAAAAAAGAAGACCAATTGTTCGCCTTCGCAGCCAGTCACATATCTCGACCATCCAGTTGGAAGATTCAAATTTGCATCGAGAATATCTTTGAACTTGAAAGTGGAGCAGTTCATTGTTTCTGGATTTTCTTGTTCGACTAAAATTATTCGGTCAGATATGGATGGGCTACTTTCTTTGGTGGCTGGTACATCAATCGCTAGGTTGTCCTGAGATGACAGATTCTCCAGCTCCACATCATCTGACTCCGTATACTCGGTCCATGGAAACTGCGATGGTACGCAACCTTTTTTTAATCGCGGAATCATGTAATTTGACTGAAATCGTACAATTAAATACATCAATGACACTGATGCAACAATGATAGCGTGAAAAATATTGAGAATATAAGAAAAAGAGCATACGACTCCAAGCACTTGACCATGAGGCCCGAGCAACTCCCGCTTCCAAAGAATCTCGCTCTTTCTGAAATGGTTCTCACACACAGTACTTCCAGCTTTTATAAAATTGTCTGTGCGTCTCACAGCAATTTTCCATAGTTTTACCCTGTCAGGGTCCTTCGGGATAGTAAAAAAATGCACTTTTTCCGGATTTGAGACGTATCCCGAAGTACACCCCGGAACGATGCACGTAGGCATTTCGCCTCGTAAAATATTTACTTTACAGTTCACATCACAATGAGCACGACAATAAAATATACAGAACAATAAATAAAATTCGAAAATAATAATAATACACAGAACAATAATTTTTTCAATATCAGCTGATTTGGGCGTTCGGAGTCTGGCACTCGAGGCGACCAGCAAACAGTCAGCGCTATGCAGTGGTGATTGACGAAACTAATATGTGGCTACAAAACGCGTTTGCATTCATCGTATATAGGAATATCTAGCCAGTGTCACGGGGCTGGATAGATATATAGAAGAGAATCGTACTATATTGAGATTGTTCCGTGCAGTTTCATTCTGATGATAGCTAGATGGCGCCACGAGGGTTTTTCCGTTGAACGGCAATGTCGATTTTCAAATTTCGTAATGATTTTTATATTATTTATTATTAATTAAAATCATTATTGTATTGTAAATACATTGAGTTAGTTCATTCGTTTCGAATCTAAAAAATTTCTTAAAAAAATTTTCTCCACGCTTTATTTCACACGGGAGGTTTGTTAATTTTTATTCAGGAAATTATCCATGCAATATTACATATTCGCATATAAACATTATCGCAAGAAAATAGCGCGCTGTATGACAGAGAGAACATAAAAAATAATTGCCAACGAACGCACTTTTTTTTCATCTACAACCAAGAAGGCTATATCGTCTACTACGACATATACCGCCCAAAAACTATAGATCGAAATTAGGTCGTTACTGTATAAAATATCAACCCCCTCTGTCGACAGCGTGGGTTAGCATTTTTAAACAAAGCGGAAGCTTTTTTTTTAATCCTCGTAGCGCAATATGACGAGGAGCTTGTTCCGGAAACTTGTAGCTTTAGTTGGGCTTTAGTAGCAGCTCTGTAACGAGACTATCTGTATCATTTTCGGTATATTATATTTTACGAAAATATAAAATGCCTTTGCTATCCTCTCAATCTCGTCAAAGCTTTTCGGCTTTGTTTTTTCTTTCCATTAACTCTAGTTGCCAAAATTATAGGTATATAGATAGGTAGAGACCACACGCTTCCATCGATAGGGTTTTGGATTGTGCTTTAGCATGAGTGCAACAGCGATGTAAATCTGTCTCTCGCGCTCATGCTATAAACCTCAACCCTTATCTGCGGAAAGGTAGGACTTGGGCCGACCACTTGAAATAAAAAAAAATGCACCCACATTGCTCTACCTCATGATGGGTGTGAAAATTAACCAGCAGTCGCAGTATTCATTGGCTAAAGGGGTTTTGTATTTCCATATATGAGAAACCAATTTATATAATAGGAACTTGAAACTATTAATGGAATCTTTATAATAATGAATAGTTATTCCTTTCACTACAAAATTGTATTCATTTTTTTTCCAATATGTATACCCTGTACACGAGGTTCTCTCCACAGTCTCGGCGGCATTAGCAGGGAAGCGAGTTAAAAAAAAAAAAAAAAAAAAAAGAAAAGGAAGCATAATAGTTTTTTGTTTCAGTGATTATAACTGAAAATATTCGTTAGAATACATATCAATTTATTATTGTTTACAGTCGTGCGATTAACACCGCTTTTATCAGGATATTTATTACAACCGTTTTTCAAACTCCCAAGGGTTTTTATTTCATTAGTTTCTGTACAAAATTGATCTGGCCATCGTATAATATTAATACGCCGAAGTCGAATAATCTTTACGTGACGTTAAAAAAAAAAAAAAAAAATTAATAATAATAATAATCGTCAAATATTCACGAATATTTATGATTTTTCGCATATATATGCATCCAACGGACATTGATGGGACGCCTTTTTTTTCGCGCTCGCGGAGAGTCGAGAAACTACAAACGAAGAAAAAAAAAAAATCATTTTACACTTATTGAGCCCACGCAGAGTTACGTCGGTTGTCTTTGTATAGAAATCGCCAAAGTAGGAATATATATGTAATATGAGGAGAATACAGTCAGTGGTATACAAAAATTTGGGTTTTAGTGATATTCAATTAAAAAAAAAAAAAATTAAAATAATTACATTGACTCAAACTTAAATCTATGGGGTATTTCGCGTACGGGCGGGGCCCTTTTTGTTTCCGCTGCACAAAATCATAAATCGCAGTAATTCTCGATTAGGATCTTGGATATCGAAAATACATAATAATTATTAATAATCAAGAAGCGAGAGAGTGTCGTTCGTCGCAATTGATTCTCCGATATCCGGAGATCGGTTAATAAATAAATTAGTAATATGTATATATGTTTGTATATATACACACATATATATATATTGATTTGGGATCGGGACGGAGGACAGATATAGGCGAAAGGGAAAGATAAGCGCTCGCCGGATACTTGGATCATATTTTGCTATTACGACCGTACTCTAGAATTTGCTTGTGATAGAAGAGTAGATATCTGAAATAAAAATTAAAAAACACATTCGAATAATTAGATTCATCGCGATCCTCCTATAATTATCGTAAAGAGGGGCTAAGACTGAAAAGAGAAATTCTAAGGAAGAGGAAAAAAATAAGAAATTCGTCGCTTAATGGCATGTACAAATACATCATTAAGAAGGATGATATGCCTTGAAAATATTGGTCCGAAAAGGGGATGAATGGAAGGGACAAAGAAATGCGTGGAAGGTTAAGATGTGACAACATAGGAAAGGCGGAAAAGAAAGAAGAGGACCGGAAGTTCAGGATACGCAAAGGACAAGATGAGACGATGGAGCATTCGTTAATATGTAAAAAAAAAAAATGTAGAGAGTTAGTAGCGGAAAAAGCAAGAAAGAATGCAGAGGAGCGGATGGAAGGAATTGATGAAGGGGCAATAAAGGGAGAAATGATAAATATGCTGTGTGGGGGAAAATACAAAAAGGGATGTGTGATTACTACACAGGAGAATAGAGGCTTGTAAAAAAAAATGAGTAAGGAGGAAGAGAAAGAGCTGGGGTAGAGGAATAAATGAAGATTAAGAGATAAATTTTTGATAGCAGGATGCGCATTTTAAGAATATTGTTAAGAAAATAAGTAAAGGAATACATATGCTGTTTTACATTATCGTTTTTTGTAAAAAAAACTTGACAAAGTTATGCAAATAAAACACCATTACTGATTGATATGAAAAATAGAAGACCTATTAACGATGATACAAGGGAACGAAGAGATGTGGAAAAAATAGACAAAAAAATAAAAAATAGGGGCTGGAAAAATTAAAAAAAAAAGGAAATTCTCAAGAAAATGAAAAAATAATAAAATCGTCGCCATCTACAAATACATCATTGAGAAAGATGGAAATATTGGTCTGAAAAGGGGATGAATGGAAGGGACAAAGAAATGTGGGCAAGGTTAAGATGTGGCAACACAGGAAGGGCGGAAAAGAAAGGAGAGAAGGATTGAAAATGCGGGATATGTAAAAGACAAGATGAGTCGATGGAGCATTCGTTGAGAAAGAATGCGGAGAAGCGAATGGAAGGAATCAATGAATGGGCAATGAAGAGAAAAGTGATGAATACGCTGCGCGGGGAAAATACAAAAAGGGATGTGCGATTAAAGTAGGGAAGTGGAGGAGATTTGTAAAAAAAAAAATGAGTCGGAAGAAAGAGAAAGAGCTGGGATGGAGGAATAAATGCCGATTAAGAGATAAACGTAAAATGAGTATTTTAAGTAATAATTTGAAGAAAATAAGTAAAAGAATATATATCCTGTTTTACATTATAGTTTTTTTGTAAAAAAAAAAAAAACAAAAAGCTCGACAAAGTTATGCAAATAAAACGCACTACTGGAAATCATTGAAAAAAAAAAAAAGGAAAAATAAATATTACAAGCCACTCACCCTTCGCTCGTTAAAACATCCTTGAGTCGCGCCCTCGTGATGAGATGATCGTCGCATTTGAACCACTGATCTCTCTGCTGCCTTATGAAAGCTGTATAATGACCTGTCTCGAGGGAGCCCTCGTGATTTATAACCGCGAAGAGGGAATATCTGTTGTCGCTGAAAGCTCCGTCATCGCAATTTTTCGCCAAACGCTCGATCGCCGCGCTATTGTTATTGCCGTTTCGACGATGCGACATGAACGGCGTCATGTCCAATTGTTCCGGAAACGATATAAAAGTCGAGATCTTTTTGTCCTGTATGCTCGAGTGCTCGAAGCGCTTGAGATGAAAGCTCGCGACAATCGGCAATTGTTTCATCGTAAGCTGCTTCGTTGATTCCTGATAAGTCTGACACTTGCCGCATTTTATCTTTGCGCTCGAGCCAAGATGCTCGGCCCTCGTGAATCTCTCGAGGCAATCGAGCAGCGAGGTCGGCGGTCCGTTTCCGTCCGTGCCCGATGACCCCGAAGCTGGCCCAAGATCCAGCGATATGTCCCAGAAAGGATCGATCGTCGTTGATACTCCGCTGCGAGAAATATTTTTCACAAATTTTGAATTTTTTTACTCCCGATGGACTTTAAGTTTTTTTTTTTTTTTTCTCTTTTCTTTTTCGAACTTTAGAAAATTACGGATCTCCGATCGAATGGTAGATCGAAAGAAAGAAGAAAAAAAAAAAAAAATTCATTCCAAAGGCAAACTCCGATGGGCGTTGGTTATACAGCAGGAAATATTGAAATTTGCAAAGCATTCGAAGCGAATCCATGAAATGGATAAAAATTTTATGCTTTTTTTGACAAAATGATATGATCGCGATGTTTTTTCTTTTTTTTCAAATTTTATTTCCTCGACTCACTTGCAGGACTGGCAGACCACGTCGCTCTGCAGTCCGCCGGTGAATATTTGATCGATGATGCAATTGCAATGATGAGGATTGTCCTTGACGAGAATTGGGGCGGCTTCGCAATGTCGATGCAGCACATCGAGGGTCGCTATGAAAAATTCATGAGCGTCCTGTTGCTCGTAGCCGGCCAAGTGTCTCGCGTGCGTCCATATTAGATGAAGTAGCTTGTGAAGGGTCAGGGGGGCTTTGCTGCCGGAGTAAAATTCTTGAAAAAGATGCGAAACTTCGCAGACGAGACAGCGGCTCGGCTGGGGACAGTGATGACGGTCAGCTAAAAAATAATCTCGCAGCAGCGGCGTGTGAGTGAGAGCCTGAACTATGCAGTTCATGAAGCAGGTGCTTCCCAAATTTATGAGACCCCTCAGACCTGCGAAGAAAATTTTTTCGATCAATCGATATTGTCCCCTGAAACCGGAAATTGTCGTTTTTTTGTTTTTTAACAAAAAACGTTTTCTCTTAACAAAAAAACATTTTTTTCTTAACAAAAAAAAAAACCTTTTTTTTCTTCATTAATCGTAACGATTATTATAATTAGATGTTTAATTTATTTTTTTTCCGATAAATTACCGATCGTCGAATTCTCGACTATACGACGTCGTCGCGGATGCTTTCGCAATAATTCCGCCTCTATTTGAGTCGGCTCCCATGCCCGATAAAATTCTCCCAGGCTCAATGATTTTGCGGACTCGCTCCATTGGGCCTTCGCGACGGCGAGCAATTCTCTGTCATAAACGTAATCTCCGCATTGAAAGCACAGAATATTTCCGTAGCAGAGATCCACGGCTGCGGATCGCGGAGAGATATTATTTACTTTTTTTTTTGTAATTCTTATTATTCGAATATTCGAGGTTTTTGCGAAATATAAATTCGCGCTACTGACCCAAAAAATGTTTCTTGGTCTTGGCGTGCTCTTGTATATGACCGTTATCGTAACAGCCGAAAAATATACAATGCAGACACGAGTGAAGACGATCCTTGTAGGTGTGACAAGTATGACACAAACAGCTTACCGCCTATGAAATTTCAATCGACATTTTTCATCTCGTTTCTCAGCAGTTTTTTATTTTTTGTTTTTTTTATTTTTCATATTGTCAAGCATATGAATGATAATCGACGAAATTGTAAAGCATAAGAGAGTAAAATGATTGGAATTCCATATTTTTTTACCAATGGATTTCGAAAGTAAGGGGAGAAAAAAATTGAAAAAAAAAATTATTAGGTAAAATTTAACAATATAAAGGATAATCGTGATTATTACTGATTAAGGAGGTTCTTAACCCAGAGAAAAACGGTAAGAATGATTCGAAAATTTGAGGAGAGGCTTGTGCTGGTACTAGAAATACACCGTAATTATTTCAGATTTTTTGAGCGTGTAGTTGAGGAGAAAAAAAACATTAAATATGTCGCTTATACGTGGGCTCTTATGGGAGAAGTATTCGAAGCTATGATTGGAAATTATTTTAGAAGTGAAAAAACGGTAACATTTCCTCGAAGAACCGTTTAAACGACAGATTAGACCTTCATAGATATAATTTGCCCATAAAGAAAGTTTTTCACCGTTCGGATTGTGAAATATACTTGTAAACAGAATTGAGCGTGAGTAGTGGCTTGGTGAAACAAATGCCGAACGTAACCTGCCCCGCACGTTGCCCGCGCCCATCACTTTCCCCTTTTCGCACCCGATTGATGTTAAGAACCTCCTTAAAATGTGAATTTCATTTCGCGTACGCAATTGAAAAGTTATATTTTGTCCCTCTTTGTATTATTCCGTGGCATTGATTGAAAATAAATTAAATTGAACAAGGGATGAGTATATTGATCATGAAAAAGAGATGCAGGTTCCAGAATCTCCTATGATTAGGCGTAATCAATTTTTTCACTCCATCCGACAAGTCCAACGAAAATTTTTAAAACAACGAAAGAATTTTTAAAGATTCGGACTTGCTCTAGGTAACGCATTTGAGCAAATTTGAGTAATACTTTTTTTTTTTTAAATTGTATATTCTAAATGTATAATTCGGTATGCACGTACATGCTCGGTGTCTACCAAATATATAATTAATGTGGAAACAAATGAAAAAATATTAATTATCCATTGAAATTGCATAACTTATTACAAGCGCGTGTGTAAAATTTTATGATGTTGAAATTTGCATTGTTGGAACGCAACGCAAATAGATTTAAAAAAAAAAATGATTTCCAGTAATGTCTCGAAGTTGAAAATCGTTTAAATCTTTTTTTTTCGATTTTTTTTTCGCGACCCGGGGTCTAAGTACGCCAGAAAAGCGTTAGCAATACTGGTTTTTTTTTTTTTTTTTTTAAATTTAAAAAACCTATTTTCATTGCGTTCCAACGATGCAAATTTTAACATCATAAAATTTTTATATTAATTTGCCTTTTTTTCTCGTGTTAAAAGTTCTTAAAATCAATCCGAATTCCAATCATTTTCCGAGTCGTAAATAATTGTAAATCGTAAATGAACCATCCGTTAAAAATCATTTACAAATCGAATGAGCTACGGTAAAAATCAAAGTACGATAATTATTGAGAATTTTTTTAATGAAAAAATCAAAAATGAGATTTAACCAGGAAATTTTTACATGTACATCGATGGTCATAATTTTTTTTTTTTTTGTCAAATCTTCATTGCGTATTTATTGAAACGAACAAAGGACAATTAATGTAGCTCGCTTATTCAAATGTTGATTCGCAAAATCATACGGAAAGGCGAGAGGGGGGGGGGGATGACAAAGGATCTGGTCACCAAAATACGATAATCGGGGTACCCCGATAGCGTAACGACGATCCTGAGTAGCATGAATGAGTCGTCGTTGCGCACATGCAATCACGATACTCGCGCATGAGTGTACAAAATCAAATATATACACATATATATCGCGAGTACGTGACCAGGGGCTCGAAAAAATGATCGTACGGAGAGAGGAGAGTCAACGTGGCTGCGTGAAATGGACATTGAACATGTGCAAAGCCGGCGTGATAAAAAAAAAAAAAAAAAAGAAAGAGAGAAAGACGTTTCGCGCAATCGCTCTAACTCATTCGTACTCGAGACCAGTTTGGGGGAAAAAAAAAGAAACGAGAAAATCATCGTAATCTCTCAAAATAAAATATACGAGAGTAAATATAGAGGGATTCATGGGTAGGGCAAAAAAAAAATTTTTTTTAAAGTGCACAGTTCGAATCCGATGAAACTTTATAACGGTTTTTTTTTTCCCCTCCGCATTGCTCGAGAGGTCGGTTGGAACAGCGAGAACGTAGAATTGTCAATGAAGAACAATTTTATAACGGGAAAAAAGGGTTAAAGGATGTGAAATGGGTTGAAAAAAAGACAGTTTGGTTGTTTCTTGGTTGGCAAGGAGTATTTCTGTATTATCGGCATTATTTTTTTTTCGCACCTTTCTCACGCGTGCCTCGGCCGAGGTGCTCGTAACGAAATACGAGTGTATTACTTTGTACGGTTGTATTCCCTTCGCTGCTTTGAAATTATTCAAGTGTATGCAGCCATGGTCGCTCATCTCAGTCCTATTTTTACAATATTATAATAATACGGCTTATGACCTCTCGTCGATGATTTTTTTTTTCGCGAGACTCTCTCGCGAGTCGTTTGCTACGTTTATGATCCTCGAAATCTCGAAACCGGCCAATCCGTAACCTCCGTGCAATTTTTTGTCCAATCCGCGTAGAAAATCACGAGTCTCGGGACTGATATAGTCAGCCTTATCCTCGAATTTATCAAATAATTCGTAATTATCGTAGACCCGATTGTGGATTGAAATGGGCCTGTAGCCGGGATATTTCTCGTTATTAAGAGGGGCGTAGCACGCTGGCCTTGGCAGGGTCACGCGTGTCGTTGACATGGAAAACCTCGTGAATCCTAATTATACGAAAAAAAAAAAAAAAAAAAAAAAAAATGATTACCGGGTGTTTCCGCAATTAACGTAGTCACGAGGGAATCTTTTTTTCTCAGTCTTTTTGTACTTTCTCTTCGCGGATAAACTCGACTGTCTTGCTCTCGGAACGTTTGGCTGTTTTTTTTTTATTTTATTTTTCTTTTTCGTTTTTTTTTTTTTTTTCATTAGCATTTACAATTTACATTTCGTTGGATTTTTTGTTTCTCGTTTGTCATTAACGAACAACGTATACGAGACGCATCGGGCTTGTGTTGACGCAAAGCCTCGGCGAGCTCGACGTTGTCTCGTCACTCTGAATCTCACGCTTAACACACTCACGCGAAACTCACGCACATATACACAAATACGCACACACACACATGCACGCAGCAGCACACACATGGACTCGTCTCTCGAGGTGGAGTGAGAAGGCGAGTATTGTTTTTTTCGGGGCCCACGCGTTAAGACACCCGGGCGCTCACGGACACCAGCCGGTCACTGCAGCCGAGCCGGTAAACCATCAACCAGCCCCCTCTCTCGCTCGTTCGTTTCCATCTCTCCTACGACTTTTCCTACACGTTCGCCAATTCCCACCAACGTACAAATTCGTTTCAGTAACGTACATTTATTTTTTCCGTGCCACGTTTGTCTTTCTTCTTTTTTAAAGAAAAAATGCAAGAAAATTGAAAATTAGTACCACTAGGGACGCTGGCATCGCGGGGTTTCATGGCCGCTCAAAAATAACATTTTACACGAGATGTATATGGGGCATAAGATCGAAAAATTTCTTTGAACGATAGCAAATTATGCAAGAAGTTGTACTTTAATTTATCGTTGAATAATTTATTTAAAATTATCGACGTTTTTTCTTATAATTTCGATATGAAAAGTCGATTCAGGGCGGCCATCTTGATTAGTGCAAATCTCGAGCAGTACGAAGCCAGTGTGTTTTTCGAATTGGCGAAAAGTAGATCACGATGTTTGATCATATAGTTACGTTCCTGAGTGACGCTAAATTCCCACCGCTCGCCCCAACCCCCTCATCGTCAAGTAACAGCTGCTCGGCACTGAGTACACAATCCGGAGCAACAATCATTTAGGCCCGTTCCTCGAGGATGCGTTGCAATAACTCCGCAATGTGAAACAATTCCCTATATATTTGTTAATGTTGTTTTTTGCATCTCGATATTACTCATATAATCTTTCCCAATGATTTGTTTTTGTTCATTTTTAGACCTGGAATTACCCAGATGACTCGCGGTGCGAGTCTTGCATTTGAAAAAGGGCGAATAAATTGTTCCGAAAATTTCTTTGCTGCCAATTCGCAATTGTACGATTCGTAATCATTATTTTTATTGAAAAAAAAAAACAAGAAAGTGATACAAGCTTTTTTCTTCCTAATTTAGTTAGGAACTCGTCCAACAGATGGCCTAAGCGTCTGTGCTACTATACTTATTCGACCAGAGTGTTTGCCATTTTTAGCTTTCACCAAGTGCGATTCTGCAAATCGTTTTCCTCCACGCAACACCGTTACGTGGCGTTATCTATCGGATCTTTGTCGAATTTCTAAGCAAACACTCCGTCAGTAAAACAGTGAATGTATCAGTAGGTAAATCTTCGGGAGTATATTTTTTTTTCCTTCAGACGGTATGGCAGAATAATTCAAGTATTCTAGTGTCGCAAGGACTACGAGAGTCTCTCCTCGGTGGTCGCAAAAATTCAATCTCGTGAAGGAATATTTTTTTTCTCACCAATCGTATGTTGATTAATTCTCACTTCCAAAACTACAGATCTTAATAGCTATATTGTACAAAACGTACTACAATGTGTGGAATATAACCGACACAATTTTAAAATACTTTTGATAAAAGCAAAAATAAATTGTCAATGTACAATTTTTTTTGCACATTTTCGATCTCATAAATAGAACTTTTTCACGGCGACCGGCATTTTGAAAGCGAAGCGCAGTCAACAAAGGACAAACAGGTGCGTGCGAGAATTATTTAATACATAAACGTAATCTTTGCGATATTCATATTCATGACGGCTTTATTGACTCATTGAATTATTGAGGCATATATAATAATGTATATGAACAGTAAAATATATATCATTATTTTGAATATATTAATTACAATCGACATATACGACAATATATCGTATGGATGACACAACCTATACATATATAAATCTACGTAAGTTTTTTTTTTCTACGCATAAAATATAACCTGTTAAATTCGAATTTCCTCGTATAACTCTATTTCAATAGAAAATATATTAATTTAATTTTCTATGTTACTTCATATCTTATGCATACACATATGTTCGGTGTGTTTGCGGTGAAAAAAAAACCCGTTTTTTTTCCCCCTACAGACTGAGAAATCTGGTAATTCTTACAGCTCATCTTCATTAAAAAAAAAGAAAAGTTAAATATTTTATTTTTTTGCGTAAATCTAATATGTACTTCATGCATCATTTGCGAGGTGCGCCCCATTTGAAATATTTCTTCACGCGTCCACATATCTACACTATGTATTTAGGCTCTCACCCTTCCCACTGAGAAAAGCGTTTATTCATCAATGATGGTTTTTCTTTGCAAGACTTTAATCTTTATTTTTTTTTTCTTTGGACCGACGACATGAACGTATATATTATTAATGAACTCAAGCCCAGCCAAATACATAGAACTTGATGAATCGACGAATATCATTCGGCTCAACTGAACTTTGCGTAACAAAATAATGAAACATTTATTTCACCGTACTCTAAGGATATATATTATTCATTGCCATATCAAGTATATAAACTTTTTTTCTCAGTGTGATGATGATCTTTTTTTTTATTGGTTTCTCGAATAAAGCCATATTTCTATAATATATATTATGAAATTTAATTTTTCTTAATGTAAATCTGCGTGTGTGTACATATATATCTAACAAGCCCTTTGGATTTGCGCTATAATGCGATAAGGCAATCTCGTGTGTCACGATAATTAAGATTTAGGCAAAAAGAAAATGGTAATAAATTACGGTATCATATAAGAATTTCTTTCGATTTTTTTTTTTTTTCTTCTCTAACGAGGGGTTTGCGGTGTGTCGCGAAGGCTATACGAGAACCGGACGGTAGCGCTGCGCAACGGTTACATTTGTGTTTAAATATATATATATGGGGCTTTCCGCGTCAAATCGAACGAAAAAATGCGAATTTTTCCCTGACCCAATTTTGATTTTTTTGAAACTTTTTATCTTCGAAGTACTACTTCGAAAGACGATCCATGATTTTTTTCAAAATTTTCTGAGTAATCACTTTTGCTCTGTGAATTTTCAAAAAATTCAGTTTTAGTGATTCTCAAATTTTTCAGATTGACATACCTCCGCTCGAAGCGAGTCCACGTAAAAAGTGTTTAGGCAAAAATTTTTCATAATTGACCGATCTATTCAACCGTATTTTTTTCGAATTTACACCATGCAATTCACAACAGTTATTGTGGAAATTCTATTGGAATCACTTGTAACGAAAAAGTGCCCAGACCGAATTGGCTAAAATTTGTACACAATATTCCTTCTTATATTGCCAAGAATCCCGGCAAATTTAACGATGGGATCTGTAGTCGTTCAGGAGTTATTAGTCATTTACTTAGGATATGTGTGAGTCTAGCGTGAAAATCATGAGGTTGGGAATGCGTGAAATAGGTTCGATACCACACATACAGACAAGTCTTTATATTTTACTTTTTTGCTCAATAACCTCACGTCAGATGTTAATTTTTAAGATTATTTTTATTCAGTTTTCATATAAACATTCAAAAAAAAGTTCGTACCGATACGAAATCTCGACATCTTCGGCACATAACTTCCGAACGACTACAGTTCCCATCATGAAATTTGCAGAAATTCTTGGCAAAATAAGAAGAAATATTGTGTATAAATTTTAGCCAAATCGATTTAGGCACTTTTTTGTTACAAGTGATTCCAGTCGAATTTCCACAATAACTGTTATGAAACGCATGGTATAAATTCGAAAAAAAATCCGATTAAATAGATCGGTCAATTATGAAAAATTTTTGTCTAAACACTTTTTACGTGGGCTCGCTTGGAGCGGAGGTATGTCAGTTTGAAAAATTAGAGAATCACGAAAACTGGATTTTTTGAAAAATCACAGAGCAAAAGCGACTGCTCCAAAAATTTTGAAAAAAATCATGGCTCATCTCTCGAAGCAGTACTTCGATTATAAAAAGTTTCAAAAAAATCGAAACAGGTCAGAGAAATTGTCCGTTCGATTTGACGTCGAATGCCCCCATATAAATATATATATATATTCAACACACGAAGGCCGTACACTCGCGCAACGAGGAGACATCGGAGAACATCCGAATTACGCGCACACGCCGGGTGTCAGTTTTTTTTTTTGTTTTTTTGGTCCCACCTGCAGCTGAAACAAAACGACGAGAATAATATTTTTTTCTCATGTGATTTTCGCCGTTTCGTACTTTGTGTTCTTTGCACGTAACGATGAAATCATCATCGCCATACATAAATGCCGAGATCGAGACAACGAAAATTCCGATTTACGTCCATCCAAGGTTTAATGATATTTTTTTTTCCCGAGCTCTCGCCATAGCAATCGTTGCAACGTTCAATCCCTTGCGCACACATACACATACACACACACACACACACACAAATAGAAATACACATCATGTGTATCGTCGGAATATTAATTCTTTCTATAGATAGGGTAATACGTGAGTCACGCTACGCTCGAGAATGCCATGGAAAAAAAAATTGCTTTTGATGTAATAATAAGAATGATTATATTTTTATCGTAAATAATCACCGTGTGTGTTTGTAAATAAGCGTGCGCGATATGTTTTGAGAGAAATTTATTCGACGATAATTCAAAGGAAATATTCGGAAATATTTATCGCTTTTTTCTAAGTCTTGATAAAGAGAAAGCTCACGCGCATTTCCGGTTTTATTGGCCAAGTCATAGGATAACCACAAACGAGAGAGAGAGAGAGAGAGACTGCGGAAAAAGAGCATCGTCTAGGAACAAATAGTAGACGCTTATTATTTCATTATTTCAAAGTGTTAAATACCACAGGTGGACAGAAAAAGTTACGTCAGCAATTAATTATCATTTACAATTCAATTCATTTACATTTCAATTCAATTACAGCAATTATATAATTGAAAAATCTATTTCAACAAAGAACATTGCATTTTATCGAACAATGTCAAATTCCCTCATACGAAGGAAAGAAAGAAAAAAAAATATATAATTTTTTTTTTAAACCTCAAAGTTTTATCGTTACGCGCGCGCACCATTGGTCACGAAAGGTCATTGGGGTCAAATATTTCGATACGTCATTCGCCCAGAACGAGTTTATCGGTCTTTTTTTTTTTTTCTTCGTCAAAACATTTTTTTTTTTTTTCGAGTTCAATCAAAAATTCCAAAACAAAGCCAACTTTTATTTTTTTTTTTTCGAATTTTTTTTCCCCTAAAAAGTATGCGAAAGAAAAATTTTCGAAATTCGACGAGGAGCCTTATTTTTCGATTTATAAATTCACAATAAGCCTTATCTAGTGTCAAAAATTTGAAAATTCTGGACACCTGTTGCGAGTGCGTTTGCGAAACGTGTGAATATACAGGCAAATAGAGAACTTGTTGCTGCGTGTTACGAGAATCCATAAAATATATATTACTTATATATAGGTGTGGCTGTAGGCAGGCGATGTACATCGCGCCCAAAGCACAGAGGCGCGAGAGATTCGCAAATGTGTTTCTCGCGTATGGATGCTGTTTTTTTTTTTTTTTTTTTTTTTCGTACGGTATACTGGATCAGTATACAAAACTATTGCGCAACTCGTTCACAATTATACACTCAATGCTCTTATTTATCTTTATCTCTCTCTTTCTCTCTCTTTCTCTCATTCGCTGATACCCTCCTGCGTGTTATTCTGCAAAGTATATATCGAACTGCACATACATGCGACAATATTATACTCTAAAAATGTTTAACTCGAATATTTCAATTGGCTTCTTTGGGTATAATGAAGAAAAAATCTCGACCGTTATATCCGTGTTTCGTTGACAGGAAAAAAAAGGATTGTCATCTATGCTCGCGCGCGTCAGTTTGCCCATTTCTCAGAGGGTTGCGTCCGTTGACTCGCGGTTCAGGGCTATATCCGCGCAGCGTCGCATTGAAAATTTACTCGTTTGTATTTCTCTCTCTCTCTCTCTCTCTCTCTCTCGCGTGCTATAACCCCGTGATACAATAAGGTAGTCATTCACATGTATGTAAGTGTGTAAGTGAGTGGCCATTGTGCGTATGTGGTTCTTTGGAGAAGCATGCAGTAGCGAAACTGGGACAATCGTGCAGGGGGACCAACGAGCCCCGAGGGGATTCAGAGTATTGTGAATGCGAGTATATATATATATGCGTAGTTCAAACAATTGTGGGAAATAATAGTTGAAAAGTTCTGGTCTTCTCAGTGTAATATTTTTATATGCGTATTTGTACGCGCAAACTGCTAAAAATTAAAGGATCGTAAATCCCACTGCACGGGTGTTTTAATCGCGATTTTTTTTCATACCCGCGGTGTTTGTTAGGCATCTTTTACTTAATCACACGTGAGTAGTGTGAATAAAGAAATTTGTCGTGGGTGTATAGCCGGGAAAAAATTGTTTAGTACCGCGTAGTTATTTTTTTTTTTTTTTCAGATCAAATTTGATCTACGTAGATCTGAATTTTGGAAAATCGTAGATCTACTTGGATGTTCGTGTATGACGGTAGATCAATGTATATTCGAGTCGACCTTATGTTCGACCACTTTCGTTTGTTACACCTCCATTTGTCTATAATTAAATCTCAGCAGATTTACTCAGATCCGACTAGATCTAACGAAGATGTAGGTAGACATAATTGAGAAGTAGATAAATCTGTGATTTTCCAAAATTTAGATCTGCGTAGTTAACTCTTTAGATCAAATTTGATCTAAATTTTGGAAAATCGTAGATCTGCCTAGATATTCGTATGCAACAGTACATTTTAGCTGACCTAATAATATGTTTGACCACCTTTAGATCCTCATTTATCTAATTAAATCTCAGTAGATTTACTTCAAACTGGGTAAATCTAACGGAGATGTACGTAGATGCAATTGAGATCCAAGTACACCGCCTAACCGTGAGAACTGGGTACATCTATGATTTTCCAAAATTCAGATCCAAGTAGATCTAAACTATTTTTTTTTTTTTTCGGTTATTAAGCATCGTTCCAACGAAATCATATCGCAACTTTACTCGGTGATAAAAATAATTATACATGCCCAATTGTCGTAAAAACGGTAATGTCAATTTTCTCTTCGAATTCTTGAGTAATGTTTCACCAACGATATTTTCCATTGGTAACGATGTCTCATACACATTACTTGGAACTTAAATACATTCGAATAATTTTTTCACAGACTGAACGTCGTCTATATGCGTGCGTATGCATTAGCATTATGTATACTTAATTTACTGACCCTAGAGCAGCGATTAGATCGTGAATTTGCGTTGCTGTAACCTCATTAACTTTCATCGATTTAAAGACGTTTAGCTACACAGAAAAAGAGAGAGAGAGAGAGAGAGAGAGAGAGAGAGAGAGAGAGAGAGAGAGAGAGAGAAAATAATACGATGACTCGACCCCGAAGCGTTCTAATATCCAACAATTAATCGTCTTCGGGGTCTTGTATTTTTTTTTCCTTCCACCTTCACATCTAGGCCGGCATGGCTCGCTCTGCGTTAATGTGTGGGCTTTCCGTTACGTAAATTGCGTGCAGTATCGTCGTTAACCCGTGGCGCGCGCTTGTCTCAAATTACAGAATCCTCTTGTTTGCGATATTCACGCCTCGTTCGAGGCTCGATGTAGAGTCAATTGATCAATTTGTGCGTGATTTTAACGAATCGATGAATAAACATCTCTCGGCATCGTTCAATTCGGATTTTAAAATTGTTTGGACAAAAATTAAGTTTTCCTTTTCTATAACAGTTATAATCTTCTCGACACACGCAACTATGACCTATTTTGTACGAGCATTTTTTTTTTCCTTATTACAAACAACTTGTAATAACGCTTTCATGAGGATCTATGAAGAAAAATGCGTTTAACGCTTCGATCGAGTATACCAGCGTAAGTGAAAACGTTTTTTAGTCCAGTCAAATGGTGCCTCAAAAGGGGTCCTCTGTGCATTTCGGGTAGGTAGCGATTTTTTTTTTTTTTCATTTCGTAGGGGGGTCGGCCATGAGTGTAAGACTCAGTTTCCGGGATCGTAGGCGAGATTGATGGCGTCGAGGGATTGCGGGACGATTCATATCCTACCCACAATTTCAATCGCATATTTCCTTCATGCTACCCGATAATTTACGGCTGTACAAGTTCAATGTTTTACGAACAATAATCCTAGGTTTTTTTTTTTTGTTGCGTTTATCTCGGATCCTGACGTTATCAAAGATTTCGATTTTTCCGTTGATTTTCCTAATCGAATCTCCCGAAGAACAAAAAATTAGTTTTCATTTGCTGGATCCAGATTGTAATTGACCGGTTCATCAATCACGATTAGCTAAACCGTCCGATAATTTTTGATATTATTCTCAAAGTCATTTTTATGCGGTTCCTCATGCGGCGTCCTCTTCATTCTTGTGCATGTTGCATTATTTATTATATACATATATGTATTTATAAATCGGCCTCTTCTCGGTGACGTGTAATTGACGAAAAACATAAGCCCAAATGCTACGAAATTGTTTGCCCCGATTACTTCATGATGATAGCGAGAACAACGGCGATGCAAGTGCCGAGTGCGATCGTGACGCGATCAGCACCGGCTACGATGATCGGCAATTCGGGTGCCAACGAATTGTCATAATACTGATAACTCCTTGACGATGTCTTCAATCGTATAATACGATAATTCGGTGCTGTCACGTTAACCCGATTGCCAATGAAATTTTGCAACGAATTCGTCACGCAATACAAATTGCCACGTTCGTCAAAGGAAAAAGTATCGGGCCATTGCATTTTATCGTGATCACGGGATATCAAGCGTTGGCCAGTTGTGAACGAAGACGTACCCATTGTGTCCCACATCGTTACACCATCGTCGGCCAATAAACCGTAATAAAGTATACCCGTCGATGACATTATCATACCGTCGGTTTGCGATGATTTTCTGCCCCATTGACGGACATAACTGTGCACATCCTGAATTGGATTTTTCATTATCCACGTTGGCAATGAGTACAGATAGAATGACGAAAGGGGCGAATAAAATACAAAACGTTCGCGGGAACTTGCCGGCGATAGGGCTATACCGTCAACGTGTATCGGTCTTATAACGTGAACATTGTGAACCTTAAAACCGACCGCGTCTTGCTCGGCTTTCATCGATGAATCCCGAATTTTCCATGATGTACCGTTTCTCAATGAATACACGATTATACCGGGATCGCTGTCACTATTGTCAGTTATATAAGCCATACCGCCGTCCTCGTGATCGAGAACTATGTCATTCAGATACGAAGATTCGGCTGGTGTCACGTGTTCCGGAAATTTATAACTACGCAATATTTCGCCATTTTTCTCGATATCGAGAATAACGAGACGCGGCGGACAGCGTGATTTTGCCTGTAGGGTCATTGTTTCGGTTCTACCGGAATCCAATATCCACATACGACCGATCGGATCGATTTCCATACTCTGAACAAATTGTAATGCTCGACAATCACCGATCGTTTGCATATCCCAGTTTGGATAAGCCTCGAGTTTTGGCGCGTAATTATCGCGCACCGGTGTCGCCGATGTAACCCCGAGGGTAACCGGTACACCCTCCTTCCATCTTGGCACCGTAAGATACATCTTGTCCTTCCATACTTTTATACCGGCTATGGCATTGTTCTCGGGGATGTATTCGTTACGATCGAAGGCACGTGTCTGTGCCTCCTCCGATGGCCATACAACGTCGATCGTGTTCCAACGAAAGATTTCCTGAAATCTGTCTTCGATCGCAGAGCACGCAGCGACCGTTAGGCCAACCACCGTTATTAATTTCAGCAGCATCGTTGAATGATTTTTGTTTTTTTTTTGTAATTTTCCCCTGTCCGGGGGTAATCCAATTTCGATGACACGCACACACGCGCGGCACACAACCGCGATTATGCGAGAGAACGAAAGTGCTATTTTTACGCGAAATGCACACAAGTGTTCGTGTTACTCTGGATTTTCAACGGCGTTATAACGTGCCAACTGTGTTACCCAACCGAGAGTCGAACGGCGTGGAGTTAACGAGTCGAGCGAGTGAATTCGTAAGAGTTTGTTGGTGGTTTTTTGTATTTTACCGAGTTGGTTTTTTTTTTTTTACGAATTTGGAAAAAACGTGCGTGCAGGAACCATAGCGTCGGACGCTCGGGCTCTGACTGACTTTACGAATAATCGTGAAGCCCGCGAGAACCCCAGGACAAGAGCGAGAGAGAGAGAGAGAGAGAGTGATAGATAGAAAACCCCTCCGCTCTTCTTGAAGAGAGACGTTTCAAACGCTCTCGCTGCTCCCCAACTCCACTAAACTCGTATATATGTGTATATATATACGCTATTGTGCGAGGCTTTAGCTCACCGAAGGCTCCACCTCCTCGCTAAAGACTTCTCTCCCCTTTGGCTTTTCTTTTTTTCCCCTTCTATTCCAATTTGTCACCGTTTTACTGTTTTTACTATCTCGCACTTTCTTAGGACGACTCTCGGTTTCCGCGAATTATGTTGCTGCGCTCGTTTTTTCGAGATAGTCCATTGTATTTTTATAGCTTCGATGCTGTTCTCTCCAATTCTTTTTCTCTCTTGTCGTCTTGAACGATCCTATAATCGAGAATCATACGCTGATCACGATAACCCGACGGTTAATAGCTACTCTCGTTTGTATAACTCAACGGTGAGTGAATAATAGCTCAATCGGGGGAACCGTTGCGGTTAATTTTTCGCGAGGGCGTATGGATCTTCGTTCCGGCGATAAGACGCGCGGTATTACAATTTTCATAACTTCGTAGGCACTGTGCACGTTTTGTTAGGTGATTCGGTCCGCCATCTGCCAACTCCCCCCCCTGTTCGTTTTATTGCTCAAGGGCTGCTCTATCTCTCTTTTTCTACTCTAGGCACCCTAATATAATGCCCGGCTTCATGAATAGTTGAAAGAACGATAAACCGGTTTAACTTGTGCGTAATTTTTGACTCGAAAGGTGGGTCGTTGAGGGATCTTGGGAGAGGATATTTTTTTTTTTTTTCTAGATAATGCCATAGATCCTTAGGGGTTTTGTGCCATGCACCTGGCAAATGAGAATGACGACGTAAAAAAATCTTGCAGTTATTGATTCCATTTTAATTCATCGGCATATCCGTTTTCTTCTTGTATTTATTGTACGTTGAAGATATTTCAACGAACTTTGCGATTCGAGATTTTCAATGATGGACTCGTGCCAGCTTGAAAGTGAAAAAGCATCTTCCCCCGCGGTCTGGCATAGACAACCACGTCTGACGAACTTCTATATAAGTTTCTCTAATTTTTCTATACATACATATATACATTTGTGAGTGTATTACATGACAGTGTACAGCGGACGCTGATGGAACAAGCAAACTTGGCCCAGTGTCTCGTACATTTGGAATATTTTGTTCAAAGCTAGTACTGTATAATCGTCATCTTCCTATTTATCTCTCTCTCTCTCTCTCTCTCTCTCTCTCTCTCTCTCTCTTCCTCTGTGGCTGTTTTCCTTCATAGCACTACGTCTATAATCGAATTCAGATCACGTCATCGTCTAATACCGAACGAGCTATTCTTCGATATGAAGAAAGAAGTATATATGTAGAATTTGTAACGAACGGAAACCTCAAAGCCAAGAAATGAGAAAGATCCGGAGAAACTTTTTTTTTAACCAAGTCTCTTATAATTAGTCGTTGATTCGTATCGAGTGACCATCAGCGTCCGCACGAGATCGTGCCACACGTTGCTCTTGAAAAATAGAGCAAAATCGATCTTTCAAAAAACACATGGCGTCTCGTCTGTATCATACATATATTTCGTAACCTTCTCAGATTTCGTTATTTCGATATTCCTTTTTTTTTTTCTCAAACAAGCCATTGCTATTTCATTTATTTCCTTATGGAAATTTATACGTAAAAAAAAATTTATAAAAATCATCAATCACAAATATAAGAATATAAATAAATAAGAATACTTGAAAAGCTTCAATCGCGGTACAAAGATTTTAAAAATTTCACTACGAAATTATAATTTCGATGAATCAATCCAAACCCTGTAATATGACTCGAGTGTCATAATGGTACGTTTGAATTACAATTTTTACGGATTATCAGATTTTACGGTGTTCTTCAATAATGCGCATCGAAAATATTCCATCACTCGAGTAGTTCATTCATTTCTTTCTCCCTCGACCCGGAAGCTTCTGGGGTCCCTCTTCGTTTCTGTTTTCGTCTACGACCACTATACCCTCATACTCATCGTATCCAACGACTCAAAAAAGCTCTAAAGCCTCCTCGAGTCCCGTGTTTTTGTAAAAGGTTTAAAAAGACGCGCGTTCCTCTCCCACAAAACATATATATATATACTTTTATAATAATAATAGTGGGAACGTATCGTGATAGTATGAAAATATAGTAGTGATGTCACGAGGATTTTATTTTTCTGTGGCACAGTAAAAAAAAACGTGCTAGATTTATCAACAAGCCTGCAGCCCTATCCCCAACTCTCTCTCTCTCTTTCTTCCTCTCTTTCTCGATTTGAGAGTGTCGCTTATTAGTTTTGACTTCAATGGCACCGACTCCCATCTCTCTCAGTTTCCTTATGTTATAAAACAACCATACCGTCTGAGAATTTTAAATATTCTCACCACGTTCTTTATTCCTATAGTATATTTTTAAACGTTACATCCGATTGTGCAATCTCCCGTTTCTCATCTCTCATATAATAATAAACGTCGACGAACTTTTACACGTACGACAGAAGCGACCATGGACGATGAATAACGAAATACATATATATATATACATATTAAGCAACGAATAATCTTATATTAGAAAAATATTTTATGCGAAAATAAGTTTTTTAAAAATATTCTTTATACCGTAGTATTTCGATATTTTGCATAAATGGAATTTATTTCAATAACAAGATAAGGGATATCATGAAGGATAACTTGATAACTCAAGTCAAACAGTCTCGTTAAAAAAAAAGGGTTGAAACGTGCGACGGTTATAGGCAGCCGAGTCAATTCTCTCGAACGAGAAACACCTTTGCCCGTAGCCACCTATCGGATTTCTGGCGTACTGCAATAATTCCCAAACATCCACGAAATATGAATATTTCTGGGGAACGAATGTACATACCCAATATACAAATGCATGCATACCGTTTATTAAACTAATGAGAAGAAAAAAAAAAAATTACTCGCTTTAGGTTTACATGGCCATTTTTAACTCGCAATTTACAACCGCAATTAAATTCGAGAAACGAGCCACAATGATTTTCCACCTTTATGGGCAATGTATGGTTTGACAAAATTTTAGCAATTTAAGACTGTTGGGTAATTGTGGACGCGGAGATTGCACCAGCAAGGTGGTGGGATTCTTCGCTTTCAGGCTCTTTGGCGAACGCACTCGCCGGCAGAGTTACGCAAGGCATTTCGTTTCTGCGTTATATACCGTACCGTATATCCAGTGACATGGTATTGTAGTGCCAGAGTACATAAAGCCAACGCACTCCGGACGATCTTTATTTATTTTTTTTTCTTCCTTTCCATATCCGTTCTTCTCACATTTATCTTCTTAATTACAGCAATAATTAATATATCTTTTTTTTTAAACACGCTGCATATACGATCCTTGATATTTTAATTCGGTAAAATTCTTTGAAAATATTCGAGCAATTTTGAGGGCGTGGAAAAGAATTTAATAAAAATAATAGATTTGAAAAATAATAAATGTGACCATCATTAAGCGTGTCTCCACCTATACTTGTGTCATATATTTGTCAAACAATCTTATGGCGTGTGGGCACGCTTGCGGTTTTCTCCTCATTATACACGACGCGTCACTTCCCCTTGACCCGCAACTCGTTCTCGTGACGTTGCTTATATAGTTGTCATTGTAAACCGCGGGCTCTCGCCGAGTCTCGCCGTCACGCCACGTTAAAATACGATTTCGATCTTTATTATTGTGTTTCCCCTCTCGTTACACGCCGTGGAACTTTTTTGGACACTTTTTTTTTCTCATTTCTCGTTTTTGACCTTTTCTTCTCAGGGAGCTTGTGCGTGTGTGTGTGTGTTTTTTTTCTGTTAATCTCAAAAAGCAAATCTCACTGCGTTTCAACGCGATTTTTGTTTTCTGCCTTACAAATAGGGTAGGTCGCTGAATGGGCTAGGGTATTAATGAAATGAGAGGATAAAAAAAATATTTTTTTAATGAAATTTCTTTTTTTTTTTTTTGTAATTTCTGAAGAATTCTCCTCGGGTGGATTTTTTTAAACGAATAATTCACAGGACTGAGGGAATTTTTATTCTCGCTTTTTTCACTCGAAGGAAAATACGTTAATTCGGAAATATCGATTATCGATTGAAAATCTGTTTTCTTTTTCCTTGAAAGTCGAGTCCTTTTTAAGAAGGAAAGTGCTCGAGACATTCAGCAAATATGATAAATCTTATTATCGAGCAATCCGATGTCTACAGAGCTATGAAAAATTTGCTAAATTAAAAATAACAATTCATTTATTAAGTTTTCTATTTAATTATCGATTTGTTTAATTACAAATTTTTTGTACACGGAATCAACTATAATAGTCCAATAAGGATATTTTTGATCATATTGCAACATCCCGATAAATATAATAATAGTAATAATCAATATTTAATAATCACGATAATATTTTATTTTGAATCCTATAAAAATATACCCACTCCCGTACGATTTATCATGCACAACGATTAATTGATAAAATTACATAAAATCAATTTTCCGAATTTGCCACACTGTTCAAGTAAAAAATGGACTGGGCGAAAGTTATTTTAAAACGAGCGATTTATTTTGCAACGATATGTATTTTTTTTTTATTCATCCGCATTCCATGTAACGCAAATAGTACACATTATATTACAACGTTTTATCATGGACACGCATAGGATGTGATGAATGTGAATCGTTAAATGAGAGATATTTCGCACAATGATGTGCGTCGACACGCGAATTTTTCCGGTATACACAACGATCGCACACATTTCTCGCATTACTCCGGTTTATCATTTTAATTGATACGACCGCTATTAAGTTAACGCTATTTAAGTTACACAATATCCCATGTCTATCTATTCGCTCCGTACGGCAATCCCAAAATGCAACACCAGCGCTGCCGTGGCCAGCTCGGGAATAAGCTCTTTGGCTTTTCGTGTATTTGAAATAGTGCATTAGTACGTAAGAGTATATAGGGCTTTCCACGTGAAATCGAACGGAAAAATACGAGTTTTTTCATGACCTATTTTGATTTTTTTGAAACTTTTTATTTTCGAAGTGCTACTTCGAAAAATGATCCATGATTTTTTTCAAAATTTTTGGAGCAGTCGCTTTTTCTCTGTGAATTTTCAAAAAATCCTGTTTTAGTGATTCTCAAATTTTTCAGATTGACATACACTAGGACCTCGATTTAATGGTCCTCGATTGAATAGACAGTCCCCACCATGTCGCACTTATCGATCGATTTTTCGCGTGGTGGGAGATGGTGGGGGACGCTTAAAGTCTCCCCGATCAGGCCCGTAGCACGGAGTGCCGATGCGCAGATACAGCATGGGCGGGCATACGCTACCTCGATTTAACAAGGTGCGATGCGGAGCCGGTCCCGCCACTGGCCGTTAAATCGAGGTCGTAGTGTACCTCCGCTCGAAGCGAGCCCTCGAGCGAGCCTATACGTAAAAAGTGTTCGGGCAAAAATTTTTCATAAATGACCGATCTATTTGACCGTATTTTTTTTTTTTTAATTTACATCATGCGTTTCATAACAGTTATTGTGGAAATTCGACTGGAATCACTTGTAACAAAAAAATGCCCAAACCGAATTGGCTAAAATTTATACACAATATTCCTTCTTATATTGCCAAGAATCCCTGCAAATTTCATGATGGGATCTGTAGTTTTTGAGGAGTTATTGGTCATTGACTCAGGATATGTGTGAGTGTAGCGTGAAAATCATGAGGTTGGGAATAGGTGAAATAAGGGCTTTTCAAAATACCCATGATAAGCCCATTTCCATCAATCCGGAGCAAAGTAATGGGGGATTTGAGATTTGAGTATTTTCAGGTTTTTGAAAAAATGGGTAAAAAATGTAGAATTTTTTTTTTCTTCGTCTTTCTCGCTATTTCCAGGCCCTAGGCGATCAGAAATTTTCCGCTGATTACGAATCAGGTCGATTTTTTTTTTTTTAAATCCCAACAATTCCATATGAAAATGTCAAAAAAAACAAATAAATATTTCAAGTCAACAAAAGTATCTTATATTATTTATTTCTTCATGTACTTCCATATACGTAAATAAACAATATCTGCTTACATATCATTATTATAATGGTTCCAGTTTAAAATAATGATAATGACAATAATAATTATTATTATTATCGTATGACACAAATATGACGAAATTTACAATTGACATTAAAATTCCGTATTTTGGAGTGCTAAGAGTTATTATTTATTTCAGCATTTTGCGGAATTCGATCTTGAAATATCCGTAGATTACAATCGTATTTTTCGAGTAATTAGGAGCGCGTTCTCAATTTCTAACGTTCAATTGGTCAAACGACAATTATATACCGCTACGTAAACTCTCTTCTATATATACGGATCAACTGAACGTGGCACATTCTTGCACGTCTCGCGTAAAATATTATCCATCTTCTCCCATGTATCGTCACTTTACCAAAGATTATATACATTGTCCTATCCATCGTAGTGGCAGCAACGTGGTGAAGTAAGACAAAAAAAACACTCAGTCGCGGCCATAAAAAGGCAGACATTAAATTATTTTATATATAAAAAAAAAATATTATAGCTCTGTCGCGATTTGGCCCAGTTTCTTTGATGCGTGAACTCGTGCACTCTGTGTGGACGAAAAAAAAAAATGTGCTCTTTGAGAAAGAGAGAGAGAGCGAGAGAGAGAGAGAGAGAGAGAGAGAGAGAGAGAGAGAGAGAGAGAGAGAGAGAGAGAGAGAGAGAGAGAACGAAAAACTAGGAGAAAGTTATATGAAAGCCATCTGTTTTCCAATTAGCTAATGAGCTAAAACTATGACGACCACGTGCTACGAAAATTATGGAGTTATGACCTTTATGCCCCGTGTGCATTTGCTTAATTTATTGGAGAAACTCTGTGCTGAGAGAATGAAAATTCATGTTCGATTTCAATCATTTTTTTCCATCATTTCGAAGCTAATAAGGATAATCGTTAAGGGCATGCATTAACATTGGAACAATTAGGCTTAATGAGAATTTTTATCTATATTCGAAGTAAAGGAAAGTATTTTTGAATGAGGTACGAGGTTATCCACATAAGCATTTCATAAAATTAATATCTTCTCTCAATTTTCATTCCACATTTGAATGCAAAGCTTAGTTAGCAAAAGAAAAACTGGTTTCATCGTCATGAGCGTGCGATAATCGATTATTGAGAACGCGCGCAACAAGCCTATCATTCTTTTTCTTATATAAAATACTACATTGCTCTCGATATCATCGTTTGACACGGGTGCGAAGTTCATCGCGCGAGTGCAATCCCAATAACTCATGTCGTGTATCCGTTGGATCTCATGGTCGATGTAACGTTTGTGTATATGAAAATTAACGTGTGTACATGACAAGTAGCCGACAATACACACGCGTAAAATGAAAGGACAAAATTAATTCATGAGTCACTCTGTGGTCCCTAAACAAGGGTAAGAGAGAGAGAGAAAGAGAGAAGAGAGATAGATGAACTTTGCAATGAACGTCCATTGCCGGATATGCTGCAAACTTTTTTAGCAGCATATCCTGTCGAGCCTCTATCGATTACGAGCGTCCCGAGATCAACTGAGTGAACATCGATGCACTGCACGCGAGTCTTCAAACAACACGTAACACACATCATTACATAGCAACGGCGAAGAGATTTCGACCAATTTGGCAAAGTAATCTTTTACTTAGACACGAATGTACTGAAAAGCCCTTGAATCGATATTATTGATCCACGTTATTAAGCAAAAAGTTTTTGATTCAGAAGAAAGGAAAATGGACTAAAAAAAGTATAATGTAGGATCAAAAATGTAAAGTGTCTCCGGTGGATAATTTTTCTGAGACCTATCCAGTGAGCTGTCGATCGTTATGAAAAAAATTGGTAAAACGATTCTCGTAGTTTTCCTCACAGTGAACACACCAGAGACGAGATCTTTTTGTATTATCAGATCCATTCGTATATTTCCACTACACGATGAAGGATCGATATTCCAATATATTTTTTTATGATTTAAATTTTTCCACAGATAATAAATATGCGCCAGCGCTTTGATTGAGCGATAAAAATGGATCTATTTTTTATGTATATTTGTGCACTTATGGTATATATAGATATTACATTAGTGTATTGGAGACTAGGCAAAGGCCGCACCCTAGTATCTTCCTCTCCGTTGGTTTTCCCGACTGCCCCACTTAATAAATCGCAACGGTTCTCCCGAAATAGAATCGTACAGAGTGCAAGAAAGATGTAGCTAACTAAAACGAAACGAATGAGCGAGTTGACGAAGTGTGTGTGTGTGTGTGTGTGTTGGGTGTGTGTGTTATTACGTGAGAGAGCCCAAAAGGCACAAAGCGGTGTTGCTAGAGAAGCAAAGCAAAGGAGGAAGGGGAGATAAAAACATGCGGCAATGGCGAAGATCCGCCGAGTTGAGCTGTTGGTCGTTCCGAAAGCCCGGAAGAACCCGAAAAGTACTATACACACACACCATATCGTTCGAGTTTCAGCTGCTTGTTGTTCTGAAACGCATGTGTGTGTGTCTCTCTGTTGTGTAAGTCTGATCTAGACGAGAGAATAAAATAAAGAGGCCAAGTTGCCCGAGAGCCCGAAAGATGGAGTTGCGACAAAGAAGGAAAAAAAATGAGGTCATGGAGTGGTTGTAATCGACGTATCGAGATTACCATTGAGAAATCGAGGTCTCTCGTGTCGCTCAAATACAATTTCGCGTTATCATCGAGAGACAGGAAGGCTGCCTTCTGTGTTTGAACCTTATACGAAGAAGCCCTAATGGATATATGTTCAAATAATAGTACAACACATTACACTTATATTGGCCTTTGAAGCCATCGATACTCAATTATAGCAATGATATATTGGAAATAAGATTATAGTTGGGTCATTGAGTCAGGCATTTTTGTGAAATATTTACTTCATTCGATCTCCCTGACCAGCTTGGGTAAAACGTTCACTAAAAACTTATCTGGTAAAACATTTACTGTGCTTGTTTTTTTAAGGCACGAAATAAATTAACATCAAGAATTTCCATTGGGATCCTAAAATCGATGTATACCCCTATACCCTTGATCAGCGATTTTGTTCTAAAACTCAAGACTCCCTCAATGTGTATTTAATCACAAAATCGTATCCGACTGCTAGAAGCTCTCCCCAGTGACCACTTTATTCCCCAATCCTTTAATCATTGTCGCGTATCTTGTCATTTGTAAGGGTTTCATTGCGCGACGCTGAACTCTCGCAATCAGCAATCAACGAAACTTTCAATACCGTCTAATCTACAAGATCTGTCGTATTTCTCTCCAATTCGACGTCAACAACGAACGCGTTCAATAAACTTTTTTGCTCATCTTCTCGCTGTCCAAAATGGTCTCGACGTGAAAATCGCGAAATCAAAAGTATCTTTATTCCCTAAGCTTGATCCATTTACGAGGAAACAGCTATGTTGCATGCCTATAGGCAAGTGTTCTCAAGAGTTACACTTTCGAAAATTCTTCCCTAGAATTTCCAACGCACCGTTGATGCAATCATTAACAAAAATGTCCTGCAAGACTTTTCTATTTTTTTTTGTTTCCAATCTCAGAATCCCCGTGTGGGCTTTCATTGTATAAGCACGAATATTCTGTAAGCTAAAACAGATGTTTGCAACTCTCTGAGTAGCGTATTGTCGCATATTTACGTAAGTGTGTTACCAATGAACGAGTGTGTGAATGGCGCGAGATCAGCAAACAAATTATACAAACGCCTCGAAAAAGCAACACGAGTCATGTATGGAGCCCTGCTCCATGCACACACGACTCGGACTGCTGTCGAGATGAATCATTTCTCAACGGGCTTTGACGAGAAGCGTATATTTCACAATATATAGTCTTTGAGTACTTGTAAATGAAATATATGCGCAAGTTTCTGTGTACCTATATATATATTTATATATGACGTGTGTGTTCGATCGATTCAACGAGTTATCAAGCACTGCCTAAACGAAGGCTTTTCTCGTGTCTATCCATCGATACATAGACTCTGCGAACACATAGAGGCATCAGACGAATGGTTTATACAACTTAGCAATAATCAACCTCGAAATTTTTGAAACGAAACAGAGGGAGATCTAGAGCTCAGTCTTTAAGAGTGAGAGAAAGAGAGAGCTCGACTGACACTGACCTTGACATCGATCGTTTACTATGCTTTACTGTGCACCTTGAGAACCAAACGCTAATAAAACAAGACCACATAGGCCTTCGTTCTTTATTGCTTTTAGAGATTCTGTGAATTATGGCATGTCGATGAAACCAATACTCTGACTCTCACTGAGCCGTCATATAATTCTCTGTTTCTCAAATATTGTTACAGTCGAATTTCTACTGTTTCTCAATTCTTGATTTACAACCAAGAGTATATTCCTTCCGGGGAATACTCTTGGTCTACATTTTGCAGAGTTTTAAGGCAAAATTTCTGGGGGTTGATTAAAAATTGGAATTTTATCCATGATCAATGGAGTTAATCACATTCTTATTCAGGCAAATTCGGTATATGTTGGATAAAACGTGAGATATTCCGAGGGCATCTTCTTTGCCGCGGGTTATACCTCTCTCTCTCTCTCTCTCTGTCTATGCATATATAGAGGGTACTATAATGTAAACCTTTGGCCCATTTGGACTTGTGCAGGCTATAAAATTCAACCGACCGTGTAACCTTCTCTCGATATCATCACCCGTGCAGAGTTCTCTCCCATATACGACGTGACAACTGACGCTCCAAGGGGAGTGCTAAGGACGCCGCGATTCTTTGTGTACTTTTGTGTATATATGTAAGTCGGATGGATAAGAATTCAAGCTGATTCTCGCGTGACTACTAGGGATCACGCGGGAAAAAGAGACTTGTGAGATTCGCGAGAGACTCGCCCCACTGTCCACTGACATAAATATAACCGTTGATATAGCTATATATTGTATTCGGGGTACTCGGGATTATATACACTTTCATCAAGCTAAATCTCAGTTAATTTTCAACGTTTCCCCATCTCCTGTCGTTCTATCCTTTTTTTTTTAATGCTTTCTCGAGGGATGACAAGAGAGCTCGACACGCACAGATAACATCTATATTTTACCCTCGCGAGGCACATATAGCAGTGGGCGAGTAATGGAGGCATAGAAATGACCTACAAAGCATTGTAATTGAAGTAACGAGTAGCATACAACTGTTATGTACTATAATACTATACTTGCGGTATGTTGATGACTGGATATTAACGCTTTTCCTAATGACTCATGTGTTCAGCCAACACTAATAGAACATTAACGACACACTTTCTTAAATAAATTTACATCTCTATCCTAAACTTCACTGCCCAATAACATCTCTACCAGAATTTAGGCTCTCCGAAAAAGCCTACCACAAAACAAGTCCACCAGAAATAATCAGCGCAATAACATCACTACCAAAAAAAAAAAAACATCTCAACCAGAATGAGGCTTTCGCCAACATCTCTACGAAAAAGACACCACTACCAGAGAACAACTCTCCGGGGTGGCTAATGGTAAGTCTACTTTTGATCTACAAAACTGAACTCCGAGCACGACATCGATAGCCAATCATAATGCGTTTATAGGGTCTTCCATACTTCCAATTCGTTACATTTCGCGATATGCCTTTTTTTTTCTTAAAGGCGATGAAAGTCAATAATTAGCAGAGAATTATTTGATCTACAGAGTATATTATGTGCTTAAAAAACAATGCAAACAAACGTCTAAACACTTTTCAATGTTAAAAAATTCTGTCGATCGTAGAACTCGTTTTCGTTTTTAAATTCTGCACAAAGATTGACGTATTGCCACTCTTTTTACGAGACGAAAATAAAAAAAATGACTATACCTAGGTAGCACTAATCGTTTCTTTATTACCGTTCGGATATCGCTTAAAGATAACTATAATGCACCTTTAAAATGACATGAATCTTAAGCTATCGCAAAGATGGATTTTTATGGCTAGCAAAACGACAAGTCAAAATGTTGTCGAAACGTAATCATTTTATATAATCCAATTGATGGCTATTTTAAGGCATCGGAAAGTTTTCACTTTATCGTCAACCAACGCATCGCGTATAAAAGTTGTCCAAATGATATCTTGGCAGCAATGTTTCTGCCAGTTAAAAATGTCATCCATTAGATGTCATATTGTGGACACAATTACTGAAGTTGCCAATATGTTGTCTAGAAGGTGTCCAGAAGTAAGCCTTTTTTTGCGGGAACGGAACAACAGAGGTTATCAAAAAGTAATCGAACGGATGCCATTAAGCGGTGAACCTCATTAAGCGGAAACGCCAATTGTAAAATATTTTATACCGGAAAACGTCAGTCACACATAAACAAATCATAATAAAGAAAGGATATATTACAATAAATAAAGTATCATTAATAAAGTGTCGAAGTACACACGTAAGTATATATATATATATATATATATATATGCATTTTTTTATTACTATATAGGTGCCAATACGTTCCGAAAATGCATGATGCTCACGAGTGTGTGTTATCTTTTTAGGTTATACGCGACAAAAAAAAAGTACTTTTTCGCTATCTTAGCGAACTAAGCTATCGCATCTTCTAATATCGCACCCATAATATTCATTCATTAACTTTTTCAGATATCGCACGTGATGCATTCGAGAGCACCACGGTTAAAACCGTGGAAAATTGGATCGCCGATTGGCTTCACCGTGGAGGTGACAGAATGAAATCGGCCACGGAGGCTGCGAACAAACCGAACAAACGCAGGGAACGGGAGCAGCAATGGCATCTTTGCATGCAATTCATCAATATAACGATCGTAAGATTCAATACTATAAAAAATAATATTAATATCAAAATTTTTTATATAAAATAAATTGATACCTGCAGTTTTCAGAAATACTCATGAGTATGTATTATTTAAAAAGTCTGCGATCCGAAATATGGATGTATATGATATAAGTTGGTTGTTAAAATGGCTTAAAATTGTAATTAGTAATCAACTAGTCATATTATATGCATTCGTATTTCAGGTAACAAATTTTTTTGACATTTTACCTTTGCCCAATCACCCTACAAATAAGATATCTTTTGGATATCCCATTATGGGGTTATTGAGGTGTCGTTTTGGGGAGCTTTTTTTTAGATATCTATAAGATAAATTTAAGACGTCATTTGGATTTGAACCCGGATGCTATGAATTCGTCTAATTCATGCCGTTTAAACGATATCTTTCGGCTATGGCAATTCGACAACGTTATGTCTCCGTATTGGCAGCCGATAATAAGCGATGGCCATTTGTTGGCATTTTGTCAACTGCTATGGCTTCCTTTTATAGTTATCATTTAGACAGCAATAAGTTCCAATCCGGACCGACATAAGTGATACAATTCGTGATACAAAACGGTATTATTTGGTCGACAGAGAAGTTAGCCTGAACTTTTTCTGGGTGTCTTTCGGACATCTTGTAGATAACATAATTGCTACCTGGGTAGAAGTAAAACTTCGTCACTTTTCAATGAGAAATAAGAAAATGCAATAAAAAAATAGGATGTTCCATTTGAAAAACAAAAGTTAGGCCTCAATGGGCCCAGCAAAAGGCCCCGGACCCAGAAACTGGGATGTCCCCCTTCATATACAAATTTTGTACGAAACATTTTTAAATTTAACGCTTATATTGTTTTTGATATATGTGAGCATATTTTTTAAAATCAGACACCCTGTATTTGGAAGTTTCTCCCTCTCGTGATCGACTGAATTAGAGCAAATCTAAATTTTACAAGATACATATTGAGTCACCTACACGATTATATATGCTAAGCAAACAGGATTTCATGTGGAACTTGTCCTCTGGGTCCAACACACACACACACACACACACACACACACTCACACACACACACACACACACACACACATACTCTCACACACACACACACCTCAATAGACATGGTGCACGAAAAGCATACATGACGGCACCGTAGCGTAGCCGCGAGCAACCGAGCTGCACCATTTTGCCACTGCGTGCAGTCATCTAATATGTTAAAAGTTCCAGGTCGTATCACTATGGATGAAACTGGGTCGACAATTTTTACTCCCCTGCGTCCTAGCTTAATATATTACTCCTTGGGGTAATGGACAGTGTAGAAAGGTTTCGTTATAATATTATCGGGGAAGCATGAAAAATAGCGAATAAAGACAGGGGTGAGGAACGTCGGCATTATCGTCGAAGCTGAGTGCTCAACTCGTGTCTATAGGATCACGCGCACATCCGGGGTAAGAGTCTTTCATCTGGCCACCCGGCGCAACTTCTCTAATGGTAGCCGGCCTTATATTATATTAGCTGCTCGTATCTTCGGCGCGCGATTAGGCACTGAGAAAACTCAAGTCGTCAAGCAAAGAACACGCGAAACAAAGCCAATACTTGTATAGCGTAACTTGATTTATTAGCACCGTATAAACCTGCGGAGCTTTTTCTTTTTTCTTTGATCAAATTATCCTGGAATATTTCATTCGACACTCGTTAGCAACACTACAACGACGCAACGGAGGGAGTGTAATCAGTTTATCGAGCGTTTCTCCCCCTCCTTTTTTTTCTTTCTTCAAGTGCAATTTGTTCCTATAAGCTTTAGTCAATTTTCCCGTTGAGCCTCGTCAACCCTTCGATCGATTTTTCACGCAACCTTTTGTCCGTTTGCCCTCGTTTGTACGTACATTTTTATTATTATTATTATTATTATTAATATTTCTTCCCAGTCAAAGATTTCTAAATAAGCTCCTATTCACTCGTGCACCTTATATATGTATAGAAATTATGGCTTTGAGAAGTGCAAGCAGCACCGAGAAAAAAAAGGACAAGATCATAGGGTGGCACTGGGAACGCTCTACAATCACGTGAATCGTGTAGGGTGTTGCATCTCGATTTTACCACTCTTTTCTCCCTGTTGGGGGAGTTGCGAAATAATGAAGGGGAAAACTCAGTATGAGAGAGGGAGAGAGAGAGAAAATCTTTCGTGTCTATGTCGTCGTTATGGCAACGATCGATGCTGCAGGGAATTTTAGTGGATTGAGGGCGCCACACAGGCATATCGCGGGAATAGAATTCTCTCTTCTCGTTTTATTTTCTTCCTTCTCTCCCTCTCACCTACATCGATTGCATACAAAGCTCCCTTCGTGTGTGCACCACCATATGCGTGGCCTTGAATATAAACGTAAGCAAACGGTCGATCAAGCAACTTACTGCTCGATGAATAAACTCGTGTCCATCAAGCAGCAGCTTCTCCGTCAATATTATTATTTTAATAAGATGCACGAGGCTAAACTGCTGGATTCACACAGAGAATTTCTGATAAAAAAGGTGTCCTCTAACCTTTGAATCGATGTGTCAGAGGCATCAACTTCCTGATTGTATTTTAATTATTTTAATAAAATTGGTTAATCAGTCAGTTGAACAGGATGGACGGTAGCTCGGATAGTGCAACGATGAGACATCTGGTGGCGAATTTTTATACAACTAATCCTAAAATTACGATGGAATATTTCGAGCTATGCCTTATTTCCTGAATATTAGCATATCTCATCAATTATTAATGGAAAAAAAACACGTACAAATCGATATTCATTCTTAAACTAATAATAATAAATGTTTCAAGTGACTCGTGATGCTCGCGATGATATATCTACGATATTTTTTCTCTTGTTAAGCTATCCCTCCCCACATTTACGTGGAACGGAAAGTTTGCAGAATCTCTCGTTCATATATTTCCATCGTCTTGTACTTAATTTCAATTCTCAAACGTTTCTGTTATTTTCATCCTCGGGCTAGATAAATTCTCGGGTATATGTTTAAATTATACATGTGTAATGTGTATGGGTAAAATCTGATGTCCCGAAGCGACGTAAGGCCGGGCGTGGATTTGCGATGACGAAGAATTTTCATTCGAGACCTTGGCACCAAGGTAACGAGACGACTTTTTAAATCACGCATCTCGCTACGACACGAGCGACAGATGCATGAGCGTGAATAAGGCGCAACATATCCATCATTATCGTCGAGTCGTCTTTCTCTATATATATATTATGCATACAGTATAAAAGCTTACATGGTCCCTGCATGTATGTGCTACCGCCCCGCGTATCTCGCACCGCGACAGTAGCGACAGTGATTCGTTAAAGTTTAAATTTTCCTCGATTGCACCAAGGATATGTAGGCCGGGACGAGCGAATGAAACAATTACAAAATTCCAACGCTGACCGGTACCAATGACACTGGCCACTACACTATTACGTGGAATTCCACTGATATAATAATAAAGAACAAAGTACGAGCAAATAAGTAATGAACGTGGGTTATGCCAATGTTGAAAATTTCTGTGGTTATGTTCGACGAATCGAGAGATTATAAAAATGGCCTCACACTCATATTCGAGGCAATATAAAATATCCGTGAATGACGCAATGATAAACGTTGGTCATACCGAATAGGATATGTACGAATACCTTGAATAGAAAATATTAATATTTATACTCTTTACCGAACATAAATGGTAATACTGCGTAATAACTGCTCTTTATGTACAAGTTTGTTGCATTATAACCTTAAATGTTCATTCTCAAATAGCTGACAGCTACTGCTGCGATGATCGCGCCTCTATCGGTGATCTCGTTCCCTAGTACGCTAGTACGAAATTCTCCAGCTTCGTGTATGATAATAAAGTTTCGTAAATTAGGATTATTGAAATTAATTGAAGAAATTAAAACAGGCATTTGAGGCGATTCTTGAAAAACGTAAATTCTTACGTAATAAGATCTGTCCTATTATATCGTACCGTATATGTAAATTTTATCAGTGCTTATGATAATTCCTGCTCATTGCGCCCATATTTTACATATCGCACTCGTATATCCTCGTAAGGTGGCGTCACTAGCTCGTCAGGGGAGTGACTCAATTTAATAATTAAGGCGCGAACACACATTGCGAGAATAGGGCACACAAATGCACACGGGGAAGCTTTTTTTATATGCGCGCGCGTGCTTCTATTTTGCATTTTACGAGTGTTACGTTATAGTCGCGATAAATAGAGTAAGGCATACGTAACCACATGATGACATCATAACCCTAAATTTGGCGACGTATAGTTCTTCCGGGATATCGACGAAAATATCGCGGTTCGATTAAAAATTTACTACGCGGTAAAAATTAATCCATAACACGATATGGTCAACACTTTACTTTAGATTTTGTTGGGATAATTGTTTGAGACTTTTCGTTAAATAACATTTCCTGATAGCCGATATATCGATATATTTTAATATATGACTACTTGACTGCGTTATATTTACTAATTTTGCAAAAAATTTAACTCGTACGACGTTGTATATACAATTGTATATAGTACATACAATTGGCTTTTGAGTTCTCAACCCTTTTAGTCAATCCGCAAACCGTGACGCGTATAAGAAAATTGCGACACGAACGACTTCCGGATCTCAACCGTAAGGCTGATATATATGCGAATGAATGAATCCTATATGCTAAATATACTTGCAGCGGAAAAGCTCGGCGATTATAATAATGTGCGTATAATAGATTGGCTCACGAATAGCTTACTTATATACTCGGAATCGTTGAGCTATAAGATTATTTTATTATACTTTATATACGTACATCTTATTAAAACAGGTGGATTCAAAATCATAAGAAGACATTTGGGTGTATCGGCAATAACTTTTGTCGTTTATATTTTCTCAAATAAAGAAATAGAGTTTTGGGAGAAAAAGCTGAATCTGTTGTAGTAATGTGAACATGAGAAGCTTTTAGAAAAGTGACCATAATTTTTCAAGGTGTTTACAATTAGTACCCACACGTACGGGTTGAGATTATTTTTTAAATGCACAATACAGAAAAAAAAACGATATGCTAAGAGAAATAACAAACTGTTACGGCTTTCCATGAATATTTATTAATATGCATAAAGTTTCCCATCCGCAGGCACGTTATACAATTTATTATTCTCGAGGACTTTTGCTATTTACACCCAATTCTCGACTTTCGATTGTCGCATACTCGAAGGTCGATGTGTATAACTTCTGTCTAACCGACGATATGATAAAAAGAGTCTCTTTCTCTATCTCGTGTACTTATAGGAAGAATGATGAATCCAGTGATACGAAAACAAAAATAAAATATAAACAGTCGGTAATGTATCGGTTGAAATATATTTTACAGTGATCCATAGGTCGTCATTGATTTCATAAGAAATATATTATTTTTAATTGATTATTCAATTGTTGAGAAAGTAAGACTAGCTTAGTCGAATCAGTGTGCCTGCAATGAAAAATAGCAAGAGCTTTAAAAGTGACGCCTGTAATAATAATAATAATGTTTTTCAAAATACTGTATACTTATTTTGGAAAAATTCAGATATATATTTATCAAAGGGTTACAGTTTAAATCATAGTTTAAAAGTTTAACGTAAGTCGGATAGATGGCGCCACGTGACGGCCTCGAATGGGGGAAAATCTAGTCTTGACAGAAAGCGCCACCGAAGAATTCAAAAACGTATTTTTCTCACTCAAATGCGGGCCGATTAGAAACCACATAGATTTAGATCTAAATCGAGACTCGCATGACCCGGAAGTAATGCCCTTATACTTTCATAAATTAAGATACAGAGAGAGATAAAAAATATGATAAATTTTTTTTTTTTAACGCAACGCTAACGGTGTAACGTCGCTAGTTACATTCAAGAGGTCGTTGCGAATTAACGCGAGAAATTTGAGGCACGATATTCGGACATTTATATTTAGCTCTCATGGATCGATACATTTACATTTATTTACCCTTTTTATTGAAAATATATTTCCTTAAATGAATTCTATGGAGGCATTCACGCCTCCATAGAAGGGTCATAGAAATCGAAGGGTGATATGTTTAACATTTCCTGTGACGAAAATTGTGTTTCAAATTAAAGCGTGACCAAATGGTTTAGAATATAACTCTTAGAATTTATGGTTTGGATATATACATAAACACAGAGTTTCTTGAGGCGAAGGTTTTATAGTTTCTTTGTAAGTGCGAAACACATGGACTGTTTTACGTCAAAAGGCCTCTTTGTGCCTCATGGAGGGGGGCAAAAGGGGCTCATGCGATGATGAGGCCCCGTACGCATATACAACCGCCTCTCCGCGGGTCTAGGCTGGTGGCCCCGGTATGTCTGCATCCACGTGCACCCTTGGCGAGGTGCGCTCGACGACATATGTAACGGTGTGTATGCATGTGTATGTGTGTACGTGCGAGGCCGGACTTTTCCGAAGACCGAGAAGTCCGCGTTCGACTCTACGGTCACTTAAATTCAAGCCGTCTTGTAGTACAGTTCACTTTTTCATATACCTTATAAAATAAGTAATAAACAAACATATCTACGTGCTCTCCTATAAATGAGTAACGTTTTCATTGATTTGCATACCCTTCAGTCAATCATCCTAAATTCCTAGTTCTTTCTGTAAAATATCAAATCAAATCGAGACGAGCGACTTCGTTGGAGTGTCGACCCTCGGGGATGGACTTTAGTGGCTATAACGAGCCCACCTCTCAGGTTCATTCATTTGAACTTGCCGCTGTTACGTCTGCGGGCTTGCTACGCGCCCGCCGTCGTTTTCACAGAGCCGCGATAAACTCACGGGGTATTTGATAACACACAATCGTCGCGGTTCCTCTATCCACCCGCTAAATTTAAATAAATGATTAATTGCAATGTTTTGTATATGCATCTCTTCCATAGGATAAGGAAAATAATAAATATAATCATATCTATATTAACAAATATTGAATAAGAATATATTGTAAAAGTCTGCTGTCTTGCTCTTTTTCCTTCTTCTTTTAAAATCAAGAGCGGGGGAGCGTACACCCGAGAGAAAGTAAAACATAGTTAAAAATTAAGAAACAGAGAGAGAGGAGAGAGACATATTGGACGCGAAGACAAAAATCTAGAGTCCCCACTCTTAACATTTTTCTTGGACGCTACCCTTAAGCCTCCACCAAGGATCAAAGTCAGACAACTTTCCAACTCTGATCAGAGAGTACGCGTTTTTCCGATGTATCTCTTCCTCTCAAATACATTCTCTCTCAAATACATTCTCTCTCAAATTTAATTAACAGTACCCAATTTAAGCATCTAATAAAAAAGGAAAGACTTCAGTCTTATCAGAGACAAAATAAATATTCGTCTTTTATTTATACGCGGATTCAATTTCCAATTCCCTTTTCCCGCGACTCAGGCCGCGAATTTCTATTCGCCACGGCAACACCGAACTTCCACTCTACGGGCTCTGGGAGAGCCAATCGGTCAACGAAAAACTATATTACGGCCTACGGGTCGTAACACCGCTCGACAACTGGCGCTATCTGTGCGTTGGGACGTAACAAAACGGTTGTCCTAGGGTATTTTTTTGCTATGATTCCACAGCATTGGCAGCTGTGCCGATCGATCAGCTGTTCCCTACCACCCACGCTATTGAGTTTTTCGACCTTGGACGCCCCGCAGTCGTTTAAAAAGTGAGGTTAGGTCGAGGAACGTATTTTCTTTTCCCAACTGCGTTGCACGAATAAATCAATTTTTTTTTTTTTTTTTTCGTCATCCTACGGAATTAAGAATACGACACACGCGCGTCACTCCGTCGATTTTTTTTCAAGGATTTAATTGTTTCGTAGAAAAAAAAAAAAACAAAGCTCCAAGGAAAATGATGCGAATCGGTGTACGCGCAATTCGCGATGTTCTGGGCGCGAGAACCTTCGCCTCGGCTCCTGCCGAGGCAGCAGCTGTTTCCTCGGGTTTCAAAATTCAGGACAACAAGGATTTCAACGACAGAGTCAAAAACTCGAAAGTCCCCGTGATCGTTGATTTTTTCGCGACGTAAGTATCATCGACGATCCACTTGCCGTACAGTAATCTCCAAGAATGATTATTAAAAAAAAAATTTTTTTTTTCAATTTCCGAACGAGCTATGATCCTTCGATCTTCAAAATTCTCAAAAAACAAGTTCATAAAATCTTTCCCAAACTATTTGATTCGTATTTGCGTCGTATCTATGTCGTTTGCAAACTTTTTTGTCCCCCCCCCCAAACTCAAAACAGTTGGTGCAATCCTTGCCGCATGCTGACGCCACGACTGGAGTCGGTGATCGCCGAGAAAGGCGGCAAGATCTTATTGGCCAAAGTGGACATAGATGAGAATACGGATCTCGCTCTGGACTACGAGGTTGGCTCTGTGCCGGTTTTAATTGCCATGAAGGACGGCAAGGTACTCGAACGAATAGTCGGCCTTCAGGATACAGACAAATTGCGCAAATTCGTTGACAAATACGCCGAGGCTTAGACCAAAGTCGCGATAGATTTTATTGCAATGTAGAAAAAGACAAAAAAAAAAAGCCTCTTTTGGAAAATTATTTCACTCGGGGTGTCGTATTCGATGAAATCGTTGTTTTTTTTTTTTTTTTTTTTTTTTGTAACGATGTCTCTGAATATATCGCTTAGCGTCATTGAATAAATATTATATTTTGTAAACACTATAATTTATATATTTATGTATATATATATATATATATGTATTTATATATATATTTGTCATTACCATTACAATCGGATCTCCAAATATTTACACGTATTCAACGAAAACTCGGGCATTTTTATCTTCGGTTGAATTAATTTATCAAGAGCCGAACAAATATTTAGTGAACTTGTGTGTATATATGTATACACATACACACATATATGTGTATATATATATATATATATATATATGTATATTTTAGGGTTTAAAAAAAAATTGATTTTTCATGCTCCCACCCCTCAAAACTTGAGTTTTGATGGAAAAAAAACATCCTCGCGAAGAGGGAGCTCTGTAGGTTGAGCAGAAGCCGCCGCTCATTGGACGTTTCTGCTTATAACAGCCGATTAACGTCAGTGACGAAATTTTTGGAAGGAAAAATTTGAGACCACGGAGATTGTATATCAAATAAAAAGAATCTTCGATGATTTTGAAGTTGTGAACGATATTGCTGAACGAAAAGCAGCTTTGTGCGCAGAATTTAATTCATTATTAACTAAGGATCAAGCGCATTATATACTTTTAGTCGCTGATTTTCACCGAAAGACGTATGGGCGCGTGTAAAAAGGCGTCATTGGCGTCAATCTTTACCGAAAATAAATAAATGACATTTTGCGTTTTTTTTTTCCACAAAGTCATAGCGGAAAAAATGTCAAAGGTGAAAATATGAAAAAATTCATGGATTTTTTAAAAATTATTTGCAACCGAGTTGGGATGGGCGAGACCATTAAAATTTGAAAAAAAAAAAAAGCCGAAATAAGGACCACCCTAATATATACATATATATATATATATATTTGTGTGTGTGTGTGAATGTGTGTATGTATGTATGTCGAGAATTTGGGATGGGTCTATCAAGAGATTATGAGTAACAAATTTACGTTTCGGTCGGCAGAGCTTGAAGAAGCTGTCTCGCTCTCTCATATTTGATCGATTTTTCAGCTCCCTCCGCCATCGCCTCCTCGCTCTCTTCCTGCTTCCTTATAACGTCCATACCCTTTTTCAACAATTGCTCCCTAGCCATACCCTTGCAGCCCTCAAAGTATTCCAGTACGGTTGGAAATATCTCGTCCGGTATAATATCCTCGTCCAACAAATTATCCATCAACCATATTTGCCTGAGTTTCTCAAATTTCCATTCGCTTCTCGCGTGTTTCCACTGCAAGCAATTCGAATACACTCAACTAGCAATAAAAATGCTATTTTCCAGCTTTTCGACCGGCTTCTCTCCGACGACATCGAGTTATCATCAAAAATAATTCAATTTACAGCAAAGAATAATCGAGACGGAGCAAAACAAAATATATATATAAGTGAAAACATCAATTATCGACCAAGATTGGGCTTCACTATCGGGGATCTTTTTGCAAGTTACACAGCTTGGTGTTAGCGTTGGAAAACACGTGCCATAATTTTTTCAGATTTTTTTCTTCCATTTTTTTTAGCTACCATTGGGTATCTCGAATTCTTTCATTTGAAACTTTTTTGTTTTTTTTTTTTCATTAAATTTTGGCGCCTTGAATTTGAGAAAAAAAAGAAAAACCAATTCTATACTTTTTTTTGTAAAAAAATCCTAAATTTCCGAAAAAAAAATATAGCCCAATTGATATACTTGTAGAAGACACTCAAAATCAAGATTATAATCTGAAAAGTTGTTTCTTCGCCATTGCCCAATTCAAAAAAAATCTCCATGTTTATTTCAGGAAGCTGAGAAAATTTGACACATTATATGTCATTTTTAAGTTGGAATCTCTATAAACACTCCTTGGATTAATAAAAATGTAAAAAAAAAAAACATAAATCTCATTTCTTCTAACAATTTTAATATTTTGTTATTTTTTGAAGTGGCTGTTGAAACGAACAATAGACAATTGTTGCATATCGGTGTAAATACTGGGTTATTAATTTTATTATTTTACCATTACAACATACAATCATTCCAGTTGAAATACATGTGGTAGAGAAAACGCTTCTGAATTCGACACAGGCTTGAGAATAACTGTTCCCAAATTATTTGCTACAGGCGAAATCGAATGCAATGATTGAGTACCTTTGACAGTTTTTGAACGCAAAGATCTTTGTTCAATTTCGGTCTTTGAATTCGGATACTCAATATTTTCCAAAAACTCAAAAGTTACATTTGGTAACTTGCTTGAATGGCCTTTTACCAATTTACCAAATGTAACTTTTGAGTTTTTGGAAAATATTGAGTATCTGAATTCAGAGACTGAAATTGAACAAAGATCTTTGCGTTCAAAGACTGTCAAAGGTTCTCAATCATTGGATTCGATTTCGCCTGTGCCAAATAATTTGGGAATAGTTATTGTCAAACCTGTGTCGAACTCGTCAACATTTTCTCTAGCACATGTATTTCAACTGGAATGATTGTATGTTTTCGTAATGGTAAAATAATAAAAACAATAACCCATTATTTACACCGGTAGGCAAAAATTGTCTACTGTTCGTTTCAACAGCAACTCCAAAAAATAAAAAAATACTAAAATTGTTAGAACAAATGAGATTTATGTTTTTTTTTTTACATTTTTATTAATCCAAGAAGTGTTTATAGAGATCCCAACTTAAGAATGACAAATAATAGGTAAAATTTTCTCAGCTTTCTGAAAAAAAATATGGAAAATTTTTTTGAACTTGGGGCAATGGCGAAAAAAACGACTTTTCAGATTATAATCTTAATTTTGAGAGTCTTCTACACGTATATTAATTAGGCTATATTTTTTTTCGGAGAGTTGAGATTTTTTTTATAAAATACAATATAGAATTGTTTTTTTTTTCTTTTTCAAATTCAAACCGCCAAAATTAAACGAAAAAAAAAAAACAAAAAACAAAAAAGTTTAAAACGATAGAATTCGATGCCCAGTGTAGCTAAAAAATGGAGGAAAAAAATCTGAAAAAATTACAGCACGTGTTTTTCAACACAAACACCAAGCTGTATAACTTGCAAAAAGATTCCTGATAGTGAAGCCGATAATTGATGTTTTTTACTCATTTATAAAATATTTGCAGAAATTATTTCTATCGTTATGTTGGAATATGGAGTCGGAATTTAAAAAATTGTTTTTTTTTTCCTTTTTTTTTGGATAATCGAAGTTTAGACTGCCGGAAAATTTTCTCACCTTGGACACGTAGTTCAGCGCTTTCTCCGTTGCCTCGAGTCTGCCGGCTTCCTTCTTCAGCGATTCCCGCAATTCCGCTTTTTCCCTCTTCAGTTGTCTCTTGGATGGTTTTTTGGATTTCTTAGAATCGTTGTTTCCCTCATCGACGTCCATCCGCTCTTCTTTGTCATTCTCCGCGGTGCTGAAAATTACAAAAAAACAAAAAAAAAAAATCATCGCGATCTCGGTTGTTTTTTTTTTCCTCCAAAGACCAGAAAATCCGTTCGCGACCCTCGATTCTCACCCGTCTTTTTTTATCCTCTTGGGCGTACAGTCCTTCTCCGATGTTTCATTCTGGGAGGAAACTTTTTTACTCGCCGATCTCTTTCCCTGTCGAGTTTTTCGCGATTCTTCCGTGTCCATCTCTTCGCCGTTCTCCCCCGTTTCGTCGAGCGAATCGCTCGTTGTCTGAGGCGACCTCTTGCCGCGTCCTTTCTTCCCAAGATTCATCGTTCCGTTCGAATATTTATCGACGCTCTCATCGTGCTTCGCGCTCGGGGATACGAGTTCTATGGGCGTGAGTAGCGAATTTGTTCGAAAATATCATTTTTAGGGGGGAAAAAAAATTTTTTGCTCGCAGCCGACGGCTCATAATACCGGGACAAGTAAAACAAATTCGCTGTATGGGCGTGAAAAGTAAAAAAAAAAATTTCTCTCTACCCCGTTGAATCGTATCGACGGGACGTGTAACTTTGTGTGAAAAAATTAAAATAAATTACAACAACCGGAAGTGACAGCCGAAGAGTGCGGTCCGATTCCTTACCTTCTTCCTTGTCTTGTTTCTGTTTCGAGCGGGTTCGCGTGTGTGCTTTCTTAACCTCCAAGTCTTTGCTCTCAGTCTCCGAGCCCATTGTTCAACGATGATTTTTCTATGTCCCACCGATGGTTTTTGACAACCGATGCAACGTGATATATTTACGTTGACACACGTGCGCCTATCGTGCAAACCGATAAAAAAAAACGCGTCAAATATTTCAACGGCGAACGTTCAAATAACGAGCCATGAGGACGTTTTTTTTTTTTTTTTTCAAAAATTGGCACACACCAGGGGTCACATATACGGACACGCGCACCGAAGAAAAAATAAAATAAAAAAACACAACACGCACGTGTTTGTTGTTTCGACGCAGCGAACGGAGGGGCTGTTCTGCCATATCGAAGGAATTACCACGTTTCGACAATCGTCTCTGGTTCGAATTTTCGCCACGGGGATTTACAAGGGATAGTACATTTATTTTCCCTATCTCTCACGAGCGACACTGTGGGGTGGAAAAAAAAAAAATTCCTAGACGTTCTAGAATAAACAGCTGTGAGTAGCAGTAGATATTTCTCCCCCGATGTATTTCGCATAATTTTCTCTCTGCTTTCACCATTAATTAAATGCTAAAAGCATAATAATCGAGAGGCTCACGGATTTTTTTCGTCGTAACGAATAACGCTGATGAAAAAAAAAAAAAAAAAAAAACAATAGGAGAGCAAAACTCGTTATGAATGAGGAATATCTCGAGGCGCGATCATCGTAGTGGATTATGTTTAATAATACTTCGACGCATCTCCGTATCTCGATCAAGGTCTGTGTGTGTTTTCACTCGATTCTTAACCTATCTCTTATCCTCATGCTATCTGTAATTTAGATCTAAAATTGGCTAGAAAAAAAGTGCGTGTGCGTGTGTATGTACCTATACATATATATATATATATATATATTGGGCAATGTATGCATTTTGTAATGATCGTCGTGACGATGCAAAAATCGAAAAAATTCGAATGAACTACGTACGTGTAATCCCTGAGACGTTTCACGCTATTCTCATTCGCATGATTTTTCGAAAATTTTAACGATCTCAAATCTCGTTCCACGGAATTTTCGAAGATAACTTTGATTTTTGTTCACGAAAAATTGTGTCAGTCCCCGAGCTTTTTTTTTGTTTCCGATCGATTTTCTCAATTTTGTTTATCAGGGTCAAAGAGACCCTGGCAATTGATTCGATAGGGATTAAGAGAGAAAAAATCACGAAAACATGACGGAGGACATGTTGGGAGCGGATATATGCAGGGTTTGCAGATCCGAGGGTCTGTCGGATAGGCCGCTGTTTCATCCGTGCATCTGCACGGGCAGCATAAAATGGATTCATCAGGAGTGCCTGGTGCAATGGATGCGCTATTCCAGAAAGGAATACTGCGAGCTTTGCGGCTATCGTTTTTCCTTTACCCCTATCTACAGTCCCGACATGCCGAGGCGCTTGCCCCTGCGCGACGTCATAGGTGGCCTGTTTTCCAGCGTCGTTACAGCCGTTAAATATTGGTTGCATTACACGCTGGTGGCGCTCGCCTGGCTCGGTGTCGTTCCTTTGACCGCTTGCCGTACTTACAGAGCTCTTTTCAGCGGCTCGCTGGATCTCGTGCAGGTAAGCCTCTTTTATATCATAAAATCTCGACACGATTGTGAATAATTGAAAAAAAAAAAATATATATATATACACCGACAATATAATATAAAAGTTGCATTATTTTCAACTTTTAAATTATATAAAAAATAATTATTCAAAAACATGCATAGATTTTTTCAGTTAGTCATAATTATTTAATTAATTATAACAAGCTCGAAAATTGAGTTGCATTTCAAACGTATATCGCGTGACAGTGATGTCACAACACCCCGTGCAGCAGCGCCTCTAGCGGTAAAATTAAGAAATTCAAGCAGCTAATCATTACTAAGCCAAAAAAGCTTTCGTGATAGAAAACTTGAATTATTTTCAACTTTTAAATTACATAAAAGATAATTATTCAAAAACATAATTTGCATAGGTTTTTTTTCAGTTACTCATCATTATTTAATTAATTATATCAGCTTGAAAATTGAGTTGTATCTCGAACGCATATCACGCGACAGTGACGTCACAACACCCCGTGCAGCAGCGCCTCTAGCGATAAAATTAAGAAATTCAAGCAGCTAATCCATTCTTAACCCAAAAAATCTTCGCAATTCGCAAATATGTAGTCTGTAAATATAGCCCCGTCATTAAATCAAATTTTTCATTGAAAATTCCAAAATTTTTCAAACTTTGGAGGATTTTTAAAGTTTTGGTGACAATTAATCTCATTTTTCAGCCCTCTTTACCGTGCCTTAAAAATGGTTGCAAATTTATATTTATATTTTAGCATATATAATTGAAATGTTCCCCTAGATTTGCAACTCTTTTGTATTTTTTTCTTCGTTCAGTAAATCTATCTTTTTTTTTTATTATTGCTAATTTTATAAACCTCCGGGGCGTCTGGGTGGCTGCAAATTAAATACAATAATCCTCGCATTGTTTTGGAAATTTGCGGCCTTATTTGAAACTTTTATTTTTTCGACTCATATTTTTTCAAAAAAATCAGCTCTCACACTTCAGAAGCATTAAAATTATTATCCGGTCATAAAAAGTTTATGCAAATTTGCAGAGACATTACAAACGTCATTTTTACTTTGAATTATAGTTTGCATAACTTTTAAAATTTTCGCCAAAAAGTTATGGCCAAAAAGGTTAGTTGTTTATAAATATTAATAGACTATAGTTGGGAATACGTCGTGTAACATTGTACCAAGTTTTCAGAACTTTTGTAATTTTTGTCACGGAGTTATGGCAAAAACATGTTTTTTTGCATTTTTTACCTTTAACAATCCTCCAAAGTTTGAAAAGTTTTGGAATTTTAATCGACTTTTTCACTTTTCAACCTTATAATGACTCGGCTAATAAGATTAAACCATGAATAATGTACCTAATTAATCGAAGAAAGTGTACAAATATCGTTTTATACAATGTTTGTACAATACAACGTCGTGTAACATTGTACCAAGTTTGCAGAACTTTTGTAATTTTTGTCACGGAGTTATAGCAAAAACATGTTTTTTTGCATTTTTTACCTTCTTTAACAATCCTCCAAAGTTTGAAAAGTTTTGGAATTTTAATCGACTTTTTCACTTTTCAACCTTATAATGACTCGGCTAATAAGATTAAACCATGAATAATGTACCTAATTAATCGAAGAAAGTGTACAATGTTGCAAAAACGAAACTGTATCAACACCAGAAGAAGAGTTTATTTACGTTAGGAACATCTTTAAATCTATTCTTAGCAAATTTGCAGATGTCGCTTTCGCGTATCCTTGATTTTTTTTTTTTTTTTAAGTTATAGCATACGCTGTAATGTATATTATCCACTCGTGTACCAATGATTTGCTTTCGCAAATTTTTTCACCCACGGATATCCTATCCCTTTAACATGGGGTATCCGGCGGATAACTATTTCCGGAAGATAGCCCTAGATGGACAAAAACTGCGGGCATTACGTTAATACCGAGGGGTGTTGTGACGTCACTCGGCCCGGAAAGCGCGTAAATTTCTTACAATTTTTACACCTTATAAAATAATTTACTTGCTTAAAAAAAATTAATGCAATGTTTATTAACTTCGTAAAACATCTAATCAGGACAGAATGATTTAAAAAGAAAAGAGAAAATCGTTCACATACGAGTTCTCTATTAACCATGCGCGCTCACGCAGCAATTTCGCTGCCTCCTCGGTCACGCTGGGTCCGAAAAGTCCACGTACAGTTTTCAACGTGTTAAATAGCTTTAAAAAAATCTCAAAAAATTCATGAATATTCTTGAATCCTTCTGGAATGTCAATTTAAGATTTTTTGAACTACAAAAGTTATTGTATTGTTTGCTATAAATTGGTATCCGAGCGGAAACGCTGGAAAAAAGTTTTGCGGCCTAAATTTCAACAATCAAAAAATTAGCCATGTTAAAAAAAAAATTACCATGGATTATCGTCATGGACACTCTGATGTTCATGAAAAACCGCGCTTCGATCGTTTCTGCCGAAAAAAAGTACGATTATTGAAGCTCTTGAAAGTTGTCAATATCAAGGAGAGAAAAATCGAGGATTTTTATGAAAAACAATATTGACGATCATTTTTACTGCAAAAATAATATATTTTCATATAAAAAAATGATCATAAATAAAAACTAACGATTAATGATTGAAAAGAAAAAAAAATTATGTGTTTTCGCAACATGTTGCGCAAAAACTAATACGAATTTTTTTTAAAATCATTCAGTACAGGATGCGCAAGATTTTATTTTTTGCAATTTGTGCATTTTTGTCGGAGATTGTGGCTTAACTTCCGGTATTTGTTGGATCATCGCACGTAGAGAAGTTCGCGGTGTCGGTAAATGAAGGCAAGATTGAAGATGCGGTTGAATTAGCGAAAAAGTCAACTCTTTTATGAATTTTTTTCCGTTTAACATTGGATTACACGCTCGTAAATTATACAGAACAATGGAATTAATTCCAGCCTGATCCGGCATACCAAAAAAAAAACATTCTTAGAGGCCATCTCAAAGTAGCGCGTGGCACATCTGATCGAACGTCGAATTTTTTTTTTTTTTTTTACCTTATATTCGGACAAAAAAAATCAGAAAATTGAAATATTTATTTACATACCTAAATACACGCCTTGTGGCACGAAAAGCCCAAAACTTTTGAGTCCCAACTTCAACCGATACGCCGGTCTGGCTGGGTCGTTTTCGTCCGCTTGACGAACTTATATCGCCGTAGCTCGAGGACAAACCGACCGAGAGGGGCCATACTAAGTTTTTTTTTTTTCCGGGAGCGAAGCCGCTCCCCACCTCTTTTCGGTTCGCTAGAAATTTCCATGTGAAATTTCGCTTGTGACGAAATCGACCCGTCGTGACCGCGCAGACTTAATAATTATAATCGTCATTAATAACAATACCGTTAGAAATTATAATTATAATTATTAAAATCGAACGGACAATGAAGAAGCCTCATTGAGACTCAGCGGGATCAAAATTTTTTTCGTTCGACAAGACCTAAACAAGCCTAAGCTTTTGGCTCATCGCGACGTTTGATTGCGCAGCGATAAAAAAAAAAAAAAATGATTTTTCGCCTCGCCGTCTCAGATAATGTCGCTGCCGATGGACATGCTATCGACGGAGAATATCTCGTCGGACGTGTTTCACGGCTGTTTCGTCGTTACCTGTACCCTGGTCGCATTCATCGGTCTGGTATGGTTGCGCGAGCAGATATTGCACGCCGGCGGTCCGGACTGGCTCGACAGAGAGAACAACGTTCAATTACCGCCGGTCGACAATCCGTTGATTCAAGCCGATAACCAACAGCCGCAGCGAATTCAGGAACAAAATGCGGAACAGCCGGATGCCCAGGACAACAATAACGTTCCGCCATTCGCGAATGAACCGCGCGCCCCATGGCAGGACGAAGCGAACGGTGAGGGTAAGCGCGAACGTAACTATGCTATGGATGAAAGAAAAATTGTAGGAATGTCGAACGAATTTTTTTTTTTTTTTTTCGTAACAGGCCCGGAACCGGCAAATAATCCGGATCAAAATCCTCCGTATCGCGAGATCGTTGATAACGAGGCGTTGGGTCAACGGCAGCAAGCAGGCGATGCATACGGGGAGGCAGCTCAGGCTGAGATCGCGGCACCGCCGAGGGAAGAGCCGGGAATCGACGGTGCTCAACCGGATATCGGCGGCGGCGGCGACGGCGGCGGCGGCGGCGACGACGACGAATGGAGAGGTCAGGCGCAGGATCAAGCTCAGATACAGGGAGGACAGGGTCAGGGCGAGGCGGAGGAGGCCAATTGGAATCCCATGGAGTGGGACAGACCTGCCGAGGAATTAACGTGGGAACGTTTGTTGGGCCTCGATGGCTCGTTGCTATTTCTCGAGCATGTTTTTTGGGTCATTTCATTGAACACCCTCTTCATCATGGTACGTGCCTCACACCACGAATCTTATCGGATATAAAATTTTGTTTTCACCCGACTGCTATAAAATGACCGTATTTCGCACCTGAAACGCGGGTCGAAAGTCATCAATTCCTGACCAGAGGGAAGAAAAGTAGATTTCCGGGCAAAAAAGTAAATTTCCGGGCAAAAAAGTAAATTTTTCGCAAATTACTACATTCGGTCTTCTCTTCAACCACCAAACGTATTTGTTCGAAATAAAAACATCAATATATTTTTAACAAATCTTTATTATATATGTTTTTTTTTTATTTATTTTTTTTAACAATACATAAAGCCAAGTTCGATCAAATGCACTAATTCAATTAGTGATTGAAGCGCGGTAGCTGCGAAAAAGTAATGAAAAATAGTTCGTTTTTGAAAAAGAACACTGCATTGAAACAGTTTTGACAAATCTCATCTTGTTTTTTTTTTTTTTTTTTTTTTTTTTTATAATAATATATGAAGCCAAGTTTAGCAAATTCACTACTTGAATTACTGATTCAGGTGCGATAACTGCGGAAAACTAACGAAAAATAGTTAATTCCTGAAAAGGAACGTTGGATTGGAACAGTTCGATATGTTTATGACCATTGGTGTTCCTTGGGCATTTATCGACGAGTTCGTGAAAGTTTCTTTGCGAATGACGTTAGATGTTGATGCTTCACTACATAATTGTAATGGACCAAATTCGAATGGTTATCGATTAAAGTTTATGTCAGTGGAAATTTATGTTCCTGGCTGGATAAAAAAAAAATATAGTTACTACTATGTATAATCCTCCGTGATGTATATCTATAATATATAATATACTATATATGGATATATATTATATATATGGTCATAGGATTGCGTTATTTCTTGTCTGTTGACATCGAAACGTAATTCGCTGCTATCTACCGAATAGAAATTCAACCCTTACTACGCGAGATTTATGAAAGATTTAATACAATATTTTTCGATAATCGCACAATATTTCAACGCAATTTACATCGTATTTTTTCTGTTTAAAATATTTTTCACTTCTTGCAAATATCTGATTCATTGAAAATAGCAATAATGATTGCCATATTATGTTTTCAGTCGATAAAACGAAAAATTTGTAGACAGACAAAGTAGGGTTTGCGCGGGATCTGTTGGAACGCATTTCCCTTATGCGAAGCGATTTGAGCATACCTTCGGTGTTGTTTTTCGTATTTTTTGGTCATTTTATCGTAGTCGGGTGAAAAGAAGTATAGGGACCGTGCGTGTAGACTTTTTCGCCACCTGGTGATAAAAACATTTACTAATCTTCGGCATTTATTAAGCTTTTACACGTCATTTGCGGTTTAATTAATTATTTATTAAATAAAGTAAAATAATTTTACTAATGTCTGACCCAAAATTAGTTTGTTGCATCCGAGGATGTACAAAAATCTCACGTCGGAAGCGTGGATTCGATTCATCAGTGAAATTTTACGATTTTCCTGACTGCACGCTTGGTGCTCCGTGCATGGAGAAATGATAAACGCTTGTTTGCGGTACACCACTTGACAGGTTACGGTGACTTGTCCATTTAAATCTTTTATCTCGGCAACATTGAAAGCATGACCTGATTTTTAAATAACTTTTCACCTTTTATAATATTTTGGCCTTGAACACGGTTGTTAATCACTGGCCGAAAACTATATTTAATTACTTTTTCCATTGTTTATTGAGTTATTCATTGCAATTATACGAATTTTTTTTTAATAAAGTTGACAACAGAGAGCGCGAGCTTCGGCAGTAGTGCTGCCTTTATATTTCGTGCACGGTCCCTATATGCCACACGGGAGGAGCGGATTTTTACCTCGTGCTCGTGCTGCCCTCGCTTCGCTCGGGCAGCGAACCTCGCACTCGGCAAAAATCACGCACTTTCCTCCCTAGTAGCATAATGTACTATTTCCCCCGCATCCGTTCGCGAAATAAAAATTACCGAAAGATTTTCCGTTTCAAAAAAAAAAAACAGGTTTTCGCCTTCTGTCCCTATCACATCGGTCATTTCGCCATAGCGGGCCTCGGTCTGCGCGATCAAGCCGCCGCATCGCACTTCGAGGGACTCGTCACGACTCTCTGCGGTTATTGCGCCATCGGCGTCTGTCTCGTCGGTCTTCATACCCTCGCCGCGCTCTTTGGCTTTCAGCGATCCCAGAGAATTCTCGGTCTTTGCTACGTCGTCGTAAAGGTCTCGCTGCTCTCGGTCGTCGAGATCGGTGTACTTCCGCTCGTGTGCGGCTGGTGGCTCGACATATGCTCGCTCGCCATGTTCGACGCTACCCTCAAAGATCGCGAAACATCGTTCAGAATTGCGCCTGGCACCTCGATGTTCATACACTGGCTCGTCGGTATGGTATACATTTATTATTTCGCATCGTTTATTCTTCTGCTGCGCGAAGTACTGAGACCCGGTGTACTGTGGTTTCTGCGAAATCTCAATGATCCGGATTTCTCGCCGATCCAAGAAATGATACATCTGCCGATACTTCGACACGCACGAAGACTCGTAGCATCGGCGGTTATATTCGGTACGGCGATACTGCTGATGCTATGGCTACCGATAAGACTGCTGAGATGGTCGTGGCCGGGTTTTTTGCCATATACAGTTACGGTACAGACCGAGGCACAGGTGAGCGAATTGTCGCTCGAACTTTTGCTTCTTCAGGTGATATTGCCGGCGCTTCTCGAGCAGTCGCACACGCGTACATGGCTCAAAGCTCTTATAAGAGGCTGGTGTCGGATTGTCGCTTGGATATTGGATCTTCAGTCGTATTTGCTGAGAGACGAGAGAAACGAGCCGGGCGGCGGCGGCGGCGGTCAGGCGATCGTCGAGGAGCCGCCAAACAATCAGGACTTCGGTGGTCTTCATCAGCCGATGATGCAGCGCGACGGACCAACGGGTTTTCAGCCTTACACGAGAACTCGCTGGTTCCCGGCCCGTCTTATCGGTCTCATGATATGCGTATGCATATCGCTGATCCTCGCGAGTCTCATAGCGATGACTCTGCCGGTGTGGCTTGGACGAAGAGTAATGGCACTTTGGATGGTCGGCGCGCCTGCTCCCTCGCCGCCCGTCCTACCGCCGGTTCTTCCCATCGACGGTGAGCCACATTTTTTTTTTAAATTTTTTTATACCGTTTTGTATTACCGTTTTGTAATTGATTACATTTGAATTACGTATTAAAGCCGTAATTTGTAATTGAAACAAACGAAAAAATCAATTGCAAATTATAATTTTAATTGACATAATTTTACGAATCAATTGCAAATTATAATTGATAATTGACATCTTTTTGCGAATCAATCACAAATTACCGAAGCAATTGACGCCCTTTTTCGAACGAATTACGAATTACAAAAATAATTGACCCTTTTTTCGAATCAATTGGAAATTAAAATTGTAATTGACAGCGTACTTTGGAACAATTTAAAATCACAAAAGTAATTGACCCTTTTTTTCGAATCAATTGCAAATTATAAAAGTAATTGACCCTTTTTTTTTCGAATCAATTGCAAATTAAAATTGTAATTGACGGCTTTTTTTCGAATCAATTTAAAATTACAAAAATAATTGACACTTTTTTGAATCAATTTACAATTACAAAATAAAAAAATTACAAAATACAATTACAAATTATAAAAGTAATTCATCCTTTTTTCGAATCAATTAAAAATTACACAAGTAATTGACCCTTTTTCGAATCAATGACAAATTATGAAAGTAATTAACCCTTTTTTTCGAATCAATTGCAAATTAAAATTGTAATTGACGGATTTTTTCGAATCAACTATAAATTACAAAAGTAATTGACACCTTTTTGGAATCAATTGCAATTCCCAAATGTAATTTACACTTTTTTTTCGAATCAATTACAAATTAAAATTGCAATTGACATCTTTTTTCGAATCAACTATAAATTACAAAAGTAATTGACCCTTTTTTCAAATCAACTACAAATTAAAAAAGTAATTGACACCCCTTTTCGAACGAATTACAAATTACAAAATCAATTGACCCTTTTTTTCGAATGAATTGCAAATTAAAATTGTAATTGACATCTTTTTTCGAATCAATTACAAATTATAAAAGTAATTAACCCTTTTTCTAATTAATTACAATTTAAAATTGTAATTGACGTCTTTTTTCGAATCAACTATAAATTACAAAAGTAATTGACACCTTTTTGGAATCAATTACAATTCCCAAATGTAATTTACACTTTTTTTCGAATCAATTACAATTCCCAAATGTAATTTACACTTTTTTTCGAATCAATTACAAATTAAAATTGCAATTGACATCTTTTTTCGAATCAACTATAAATTACAAAAGTAATTGACCCTTTTTTCGAATCAACTACAAATTAAAAAAGTAATTGACACCCCTTTTCGAACGAATTACAAATTACAAAATCAATTGACCCTTTTTTTTCGAATGAATTGCAAATTAAAATTGTAATTGACATCTTTTTTCGAATCAATTAAAAATTACAAAAGTAATTGACCCTTTTTTCTAATTAATTACAATTTAAAATTGTAATTGACGTCTTTTTTCGAATCAACTATAAATTACAAAAGTAATTGACACCTTTTTGGAATCAATTACAATTCCCAAATGTAACTTACACTTTTTTTTCGAATCAATTACAAATTAAAATTGCAATTGACATCTTTTTTCGAATCAACTATAAATCACAAAAGTAATTGACCCTTTTTTCTAATTAATTACAATTTAAAATTGTAATTGACGGCTTTTTTCGAATCAACTATAAATTAAAAAAGTAATTGACCCTTTTTTTTAATTAATTACAATTGAAAATTGTAATTGACGTCTTTTTTCGAATCAACGACAAATTACAAAAGTAATTGACAACTTTTTCGAATCAATTACGATTCCCAAATGTAATTGACACCTTTTTTCGAATCAATTGAAATTTTTAAACGATATCTACGGACCATTTCGAATATATACGGGTGATTTCAAGTATGTGTCGGGTGCAAATAATCATAAATGTGTAGGTCTCAATGAATGTAAGTACATCCGACCAGATATAAGGATATTTGGGTACACGTAACATACGGCCGGATTAAAAATAAATGAGTCCGTATGGAACGCGCCCCTCATACATTTCAACATATTTAGGTATAACATTGAGGTACATCTGGATGTATGAAGCTGCGTTGTTGCTTTGATTTCAATGCGGAACGTTACGCTGACTTAAAAATATGCGCCTGATGCCTGAGCGGCACACTTTCAACTGTCTCTTTCCTTGATTGCCTCGATGACTACTGTTCGCTTGATGCGCGAAAGGACTCTACGAATTGATTCGAAAAAAAGACGTCAATTACAATTTTAGTTTGTAATTGATTCAAAAAAGGATGTCAATGACAATTGTAATTTGTAATTGATTCTTTTTCAATTAAAAATTACAATTGTAATTTTTAATTATCTACAAATCTGCCCAACACTTGTCATTTTTATAATTTAAAAAAAAAAAAAAAAAAAAAAAAGTGCTCATCGGTCAGGATTTTTATCCGTCCAGAGTCAAATGGCCGGATATTTCGGAAATTGAGCCATACGATAATCATTGCATCCACTTTTCGTTTCGAAACTCGCTAATTTTACCTAAAAATTTACATTTCTTCATGTTCTTCGCACCTGCATTGAAAATAGCCCATGCTTGACTAACGATATATATATATATATATATATTTTTTTTTTCTCCCATTCATCAGGTACCGGAAGCGAAATGACGGTATTTTCCGGTAGAGTCCACGAGATTTATACGGTCGCCTGCGGCACATACGTGTGTTGGGCCGCTGCCCGCGGTCTCGCGCTGGCCTTCTCGTGGTTACCGCGCGGTCGTCGAGCCATTCTCGATCGTATAAAACATTGGGCGATTCTCGGTGTCAAAGCATCGGTCGCGTTTGTCCTTCTAATCGGCGTAATACCTCTGCTGTTCGGCCTTTTGCTCGAGCTCGTCGTTGTCGTACCGTTGCGCGTACCCCTCGAACAAAATCCAATACTCTTCGTCTGGCAGGACTGGGCTCTCGGTGTTTTGTACACGAAAATTGCCACCGCAATAACAATGATGGGACCCGAATGGAAGCTCAAAATTGCGATCGAGAAAGCCTACAACGATGGCATAAGGGAGATGGATCTTAAATTCATAATAACCGAGCTAGCCGCGCCTGTAATATGCTGCTTCGGTCTGGCTCTGGCGGTGCCTTACGCCGTTGCGCATGGTATCGTTCCGCTGCTCGTCACGAATCCGCAGATGCAAATTCTCATAGCACGACGCCTCTATCCGTTTCTTCTCATAATCACCACGGCCTGTATCCTGATAAGCCTCCAAATACGACAATTTCGCAAGCTCTACGAGCACATAAAGAACGACAAGTATCTCGTCGGACAGCGCTTGGTAAATTATGAGCATCGCAACAAAACCCAACAGTCGCAGCAACAACAGTCGCAGAGATCGAGTTAACGACCATTGTATCTCGAGCTACAGATTTAAGTTATATCCATCTATATATATATATATATATATATATATATGTGGGCGAAAACGCCAATTATATTTAAGCCTTCAGGCATCAAAATTTCGATTTTGCTGAAATTTTGATATGTTATTGCGTGTGCCAAGATATGTAAATCCCCCAAATTTTAAACCTCCGGACCTTCCCGTAAACGAGCTACACATCAATGAATTTCTCCATTTGACGTATACGCGATTGTTTTTTCTTTATTTTTTAACACTTCCGGGCGTTGAAAAAAAAAAAATAGAACCCAACATGTTTTTTTTTTTGTAAAAAATTCTGATTTTTTCGAATATAAAATTCATTTTCAGGTAGAACTTCGGCAACAGTTACAAAAAATCAACGTGTTTTTGCAAAAAAACCTGTTTTTTTTCAATGATAGTGCGCGATTTTAATTTTTTTTTTTTTTTAATTCCATCGAAAAGCTGAGAATTTTTCAGTATAGTTATCAAATTTTCAGATTGGGATGACCATGGGGGTTCGCGTCTGAGCTGCATTTATGAAAAACTTGTACGCGTCTTTTAGTTCAGCGGGTGCGGATCGATCAAACGACGAGGTGTACAAGTTTTCCATAAATGCAGCTCAGACGCGAACCCATGGTCATCCCACTCTGAAAATTTGGTAAATTTACTGAAAAATTCTCAGCTTTTCGATGGAATTTAGAAAAAAAAAAAAAAAAATTAAAATCGCGCACTATAATTGAAAAAAAAAACAGGTTTTTTTGCAAAAACACGTGATTTTTTAACTGTTTCTGAAGTTCTACCTGAAAATGAATTTTATATTCGAAAAAATCAGAATTTTTTACAAAAAAAAAAACATGTTGGGTTCTATTTTTTTTTTTTTCAACGCCCGGAAGTGTTAAAAAATAAAGAAAAAACAATCGCGTATGTCAAATGGAGAAATTCATTAATGTGTAGCTCGTTAACGGGAAGGTCTGAAGGTCTAAAATTTGGGGGATTTACATATCTTGGCACACGCAATAACGTACCAAAATTTCAGCAAAATCGAAATTTTGAAACCGGAAGGCTTACAATTAGTTGGTGTTTTCACCCATTATATATATATATATGGGGCATTCCGAGTCAACTCACGTGGTCCCGCGGCCTCTGACCTCCTCGGATTCGGTTGACGAATTTTTTTTCGCGGCATAATTTGGTTAAAAAAAGTTTTTTTTTTAATTCAGATTTTTATCTCTTGTTTTAACCCGTAAAATATATAATTTTTTTCCCCCCATAACTTTTGAGTAAAAAGTAAATTAGGCCTAGGTTTAAAATTCTGAAAATTTTTCCATAAAATCTTGGAATAAAAAAAAAAGTATTTTTATCGCAGTTAGAGAGTGGGCCGACGATAATTTCCATTTTTTTTTTTTTTAATTATAGAAAAAAGTTGTTTTTCAAGTTTTGAAAAATTAAAAATGTCAACGATAGTTTGTTATAGAAAAGAAAAAGAAAAAGAAATTTTTTTACCAATACATTTTTTTCTTCTTTTTTTTCTATAATAAACTGTCATTGAAATTTTTAATTTTTCAAAATTTGGAAAATAATTTTTTTCTTTGATTAAAAAAAAATTGATACTGTCGTCGGTCCCACTCTCTAGCTGCGATAAAAATACTTTATTTTATTCCTAGATTTTATGGAGAAATTTTCAGAATTTTCAACCTGGGCCTAATTTATTTTTACTCAAAAGTTTTGGGGGGAAAAAAAATTATTTTATGGGGTAAAACAGGTGATAAAAATCTGAAAAAAATAAACTTTTTTTTAACCAAAATATGGCTTAAAAAATTCGTCAACTGAATCCGTGGAGGTCAGGCCGATGACCACGTGAGTTGACTTGGAATGCCCCATATATATGTATATATATATATATATATATATGAGACATTCCACAAATAGTGGCATGGGTTTCGGGCCTCAAAATTTCGATTTCAAATTTTCGTTTATATTTTTTTTAAACACATTGAACTGAACAAACTGAAAATTTCAGATCTTTTACTACCTAACAGGGAAACGCTTTTTTTTTTGCGTTTTTCTCATTTTTATCATTTTTAATCTTTTCATCTGACTGAAAAACAAAAAAAAATATATCGGTAATACTATTTTCCATGGGAAAATGTCTGAATTAAAGAAAAAAAATATCTTCCTAATTTTAAATTCGAATTTTCACCGTGAAAAATGAGTTTAAGAGTCAAAAAACGAAAAATAACTGCGTTCCCCAAAATTTCTTTTAAGTTGAGAAGATTTCGCATAAAATCCATGCATAAAAAAATGCGGTCACTGTGGGCTTAAGGACAAAAAGCAAAAACCTCAATAACCGCTGAAGTATTATGTGAAATTTTACTAAAGTACTTGTTTTGCACTTTTTTTTTGTCAAACCCACAATGAATGCATTTTTTTTACGCATGGATTTTGTGAAATCGTCTCAGCTTAAAAAAAGAAAAAAGAAAAAAAAAATCGGTAATGCAGTCATTTTTCATGTTTTTGACTTTTAGTTATTTTTCATAGTGAAAATTCGAATTTTAAATTTTAAAAAATCCAGACAATTTCCCCGATGGTCGTATTACCGAAATATTTTTTTGTTTTTCAGTCGGATGAAAACTTTAAAAACGAAAAAAAAAAATGAGAAAAACACAAAAGTAGGCGTTTCTCTGTTACGTAGCAAAAGGTCTGAAATTTTCAACAGTTTGTTCATTTTAATATGACGAAATTCAATAAACAAAAATTTGAAATCAAAATTTTAAGGCCCAAAACCCATGCACTATTTTTGGAATATCTCATATATATATATATATATATATATTAAGTGCAAGGAGATTTAGGGTTTAGCTTCGTGTACATTCTTATTCTTAAAACTTGCCCGAATATTAACGTTTTTTTTTCCTTTTTTTTTTCATAAATTAAGTTATCGAATTTTTCAATATTCTATTATATTTATGTAAGCGATAACGAATAAATCAGAAAGACTGTTTGTTTTCCAAATGCATCGGCTCTTGAATCGGCGCGTGCTCCCTTTTGTCAACGATTTCCCAGCCCCCCCCCCGTTTCCAACACGCAATTGAAGGGAAAAAAAAAAAAATCCTACAAATTGGATGTACATGGAAAGATTAGAGCCGAGAAATATGAGACGCCTGTATTTATTTAATTTTTTTTTTTTTTTTGGGTTTTTATAAAGAAAATTTATGGGATGGAAAGTAAGCTGTGTACAAATTTCTAATTTACCGATTAAAAGGGAAGAGAAAAAGGTGGTAATAATATCGAGAGAGGATATGCGGCGAAAAATTAGAGTTAAGTGAAAATGAAGATACAATAGAAGAAAAAAAAAAAAAATAATAATTTAATTAGCAAAAATAAAAGAAGTCGTACAATATTAGTTTTTACGTCCCGGTATAATAAACATAATTCTAAAATTCGTGAAGTTTGGCAGTTTTCATTTATTTATTTTTTTTTTACAGTCTCACTCCTCGTCATCGATATCACATACATTGTTATTAAAAGTATGAAACAATATGACTGTGATAAATCTATGTAAACAAGTATGGTAATACATTATTGAGAAAGTAATTCGTGGGATGAAAAATGTCTCACCTCGAAGCTGCATTTTTCGTTCTCATTTTAGTAGAAAAAACAAACAAACAAACGAACAAACAAAAAGTTTGCCCGCTAAAATGAAAAATGTCTCAGCTCAAAGCTCCATTTTTCGTTTTCATTTTGGTAGGAAAAAAAAAAAAACGAACAAACAAAAAGTTTGTGCGCTAAAATGAAAAATGTCTCAGCTCAAAGCTCCATTTTTCGTTTTCATTTTAGTAGGAAAAAAACAAACAAAAAGTTTGTGCGCTAAAACCTTGGGGGGAAAAAAAAAGTCCGCACCAACCGCGAATGATTTTTCACCAATGAAAACGAAAATAAGAAAAAAAATATCGATTGCGTCAAAGGACCGAAGTAACGAGGTGAAAAAAAAAAAAAAAAAAAAAAAAAAAAAAAAACCAATGAAATACGAATTACGTACTCGTCGTTGGATCATTGAGCCGCGTTGGCAAAAGAACGCCTCTTATGGAGTAATTCTTCGGATGTTTCTCGATTCGCAAATTTATCATACTGAAAACGCTGATCGTCTGAGCGTCCTTGGATTTTTTCCATTGAACGATTACCGTGGATACCGAGTGTTCCTTCGTGTAACGAATTTTCGTCGTTTCCTCGAAATCCGAATAGCTCAATTTTATTGTAATCCCAACGTGGCAAAGTATCGCTTCCATGCTGCGCTGCTTGACCCTCGTAACGACAGCCATGGTTTCCGTGGGACCCTTGCGCGAAAGAAGATCCATGAAGTAAAGCTCGTTGCTCTTCTCCTGAGCTACTTTTGCGCTGTATTTTTTGTCATTGCAAGTCGCTGCGATCCTAAATATTCGTACCGAAGTGTGAGCAAAGGCATTTTTATTTTATTTTTTTTATTTTTTTTTTTTCATCGTTGAAAAAATCGATAATGACGAATGAGTGGGGAAAAATAAGGCTCATACTTGGCGCACAAATCGGCAGACCAGCCGTTCGGTAAGGGCGAATTTGTCATCGAAGCGAAGAGCAAGCGATGAACAGCGCAATCGGCGTATCGTCTAATTGGCGATGTAAAGTGCGTATAAAATGGTACGTTCAAGGCAAAATGCCTGAGGCCCTCTTTATCCTCGATCATACCGGAGCACGTGTAATTTGCACGCTGTAGAAAAAAAAAAAAAAAAAATATATATATATATATATTAATAATCGTACATTCAATCATGGTTCTGAGAAAATTTTAATCAAAGAGCAAAAATTCTGGACGATAAAACAGAGAGCGAATGGCAATTTTTCCGAACGGCATTCCCGAATTATGAGACCAAATCATTTGAAATTTGAACAGGTAATTCCAGAGACACCGATCCCAGGGGGTCAAAGGCCGGTATTCATAGTCGAGTCTTATTTCTAAGACGGTCTTAAGTCGTCGTTTAGGACGACTTGATTGGTCGTTGGCCGTCTTAAGACCGTCTTAAGAAATAAGACTCGACTATGAATACCACCCAAAGACCAGAAAAATGTAAATATTCGGTAGAGAAATGTACATTTTTAGCTAAAATCGACGAGATCAAGAAAAAAAAAAAAAAAATGAATGTAACGAGTATGGTATAACTCGATTTCGAAGAATCTGGGTAATTAGGCTCTGGAAAGAATAAAAATCCTCATCAACGCGTCTTTCACACGATCTTAAGGATGTTCCTCTGTTATATCGATACAGTGTCATAGATTTGAAATTTTTTACAGCCTATCTGTATCCCCAAAACGTGTGTGAAAAGATTTCGAGATTTAAAAAAAAAAAATTGTTTGAAAAGCTCCGTTCTCTCTTTCGCTCGTTTTTTTTTTTAATTTTGGCTCTCATGTTGGAGAAAAATTTTAATTTTTATCCTGGATACTTGATTTTGAAACGAAGACTTGTACAGTTACTTCGTAATTGCCGTTACAATAAGTATCGTGTGAAATAGAAAAAAAAAAATTGTTTGAAAAGCTCCGTCTCTCTTTTTCGCTCGTTTTTTTTTTTTTTTTAATTTTCGCTCTCATGTTGGAGAAAAATTTTAATTTTTATCCCAGATATTTGATTTTGAAACAAATACTTGTATAATGCTCAAGGCAAAACTATATGTATACCGGGTGACATTTGAGCGTGAGAGAGATAGCGTTTTATCTCCAAGACGATTAAGTATATCTGAAAAAAAAAAAAGAAAAAGCAAACTATGATCTTTCGCTCTACCAAGGAGATTCTGCTCGAACCTAAAACAAAAAAAAGTTACAGCGACTTGAAATTTTAACAGCGCGTTTGTAAATGTATATCTCGCGTACCCGAGAAATTTCAACGAGATTCGCCAACTACTTTCCGAGATAAAAATTCGCATGGATACCCTTGAAATGCAATTTGGTCTTACGGCATCGAACGTTGCGACGTGAAGAATCTTTCGTTGTCAGGTGCACAAAAAAGTAATGGCTGTTTAAAAATTTCAGGAAAATACAAACTTATCTGTCGCAAAGCCCTAGAAAAAAAAAAAAAAAAATTGACGCGATTCACCGCGCCTGGCGTGAATAATGGCAAATTAATAAAATTAAAACGCGCTATATTCGGCGAAACAAATATAAACGCGCCATATTTGGTGTAAAAAATCGTCGCATCCAAGTATAAGAGCAGAACCTCCTTAAAATAGGAACGAATCGACGCTCTTCCTTATTCCGAAATATAATCCGTTAGCGAGAAAAAAAAAACAAACAAAAACCAAAAAAAAACCAAAAAAATAAAAAAACAAAACAGAGTACCGTGATTTTTACCGATCACCGTCTCTTCATGTATATAGCGATTCAGCCGGGCAAATATGAGGCGATGAGTCTTACCAGCATCGATTGAGCACAAAGGGCATTGATGACCATCATACGACAATTCGTAGCGAAAATTTCATCGTATCCCTCTAATCCGGTTTTTTCATAAAGCGACAGGCTCGATTGCAGGCTAGCCGCGGATTCCGTGTTCAGATGAACTCCGAGATAACCGAGATCAACGGCGGTGCGCGTGAGAACACGCTGAATCGGTTCACCATGAACACGCAGCAAAGCCGTATCCGACATTGTCTCGTACAAATGTTTCGCCACCGTCATATTCGCCAGTAGCATAAATTCCTCGATCAGCCGGTTGCTGTCCCAGCGTTCCTCGATACGATAGGATATCGGTATTTTCGTCATTTTGTCGAGTATTATTTGCAATTTCGGCTGATTAATGCTCAAAGCGCCATTGGCGTATCTTCTCTCTCTCATCTGAGCGGATAGCAGGAAAAGATCGTTAACCGTTTCGCGTATGTGATTCGGGGTAAAATTACCGACTAAACCCGGCAAATCGTCGATCGTCCAATCTCTCGATTTTTCCTCGATCATCGCCTGTGCTTTCTCGTATGACATCTGATAACACGATTTTATCACGCTCTTGGCGAAACGATGACCTGTCACATGGGCCTCCGGTGTCATTTCCCATATCACGGAGAACGATAATTTCTCGCGACCGGGCAACAGCGAGCACAGCTCGCACAATGATTTTGGCAACATGTGATAAGCCGTATTAACGAGATATACGGTTGTCGCGCGTTTCGATACTTCCAGATCCAACGGTGAAAATGCCTTCAGGTAATGCGTCACATCGGATATGTGAACACCGACCTGACGATAATATTACGGTTCGATGAATAACATGAATATCGTGCGAAATAGAAGGAAAAAATTGTTCGAAAAGCTCTGTGTTCCTCTCTCTCTCGTTTTTTTTTTTTTTTTCAATTTTGGCTCTCATGTTAAAGAAAAATGAAAATTTTTATCCTAGATACTTGATTTTGAAACAAATACTTGTATAGTTACTTCGTAATTGCCGTTACAATGAATATCGTGTGAAATAGAAAAAAAAATTCTTTGAAAAGCTCCGTTTCTCTCTTTCTCTCATTTTTTTTTCAATTTTGGCTCTCATGTTGAAGAAAAATTAAAATTTTTATCCTTTGATTTTGAAAAAAATACTTGTATAGTTACTTCGTAATTGCCGTTACAATGAATATCGTGTGAAATAGAAAAAAAAATTCTTTGAAAAGCTCCGTTTCTCTCTTTCTCTCATTTTTTTTTTCAATTTTGGCTCTCATGTTGAAGAATAATTAAAATTTTTATCCTGGATATTTGATTTTGAAACAAATACTTATATCGTGTGAAATAGAAAAAAAATTGTTTGAAAAGCTCCGTTTCTCTCTTTCTCTCATTTTTTTTCAATTTTGGCTCTCATGTTGAAGAAAAATGAAAATTTTTATCCTGGATATTTGATTTTGAAACAAATACTTGTATAGTTAATTAGTAATTGCCGTTACAATGAATATCGCGTGAAATAGAAAAAAAATTGTTTGAAAAGCTCCGTTTCTCTCTTTCTCTCATTTTTTTTTAATTTTGGCTCTCATGTTGAAGAAAAATTAAAATTTTTATCCTTTGATTTTGAAACAAATACTTGTATAGTTAATAAGTAATTGCCGTTACAATGAATATCGTGTGAAATAGAAGAAAAAATTGTTTGAAAAGCTCCGTTTCTCTCTTTCTCTCATTTTTTTTTTCAATTTTGGCTCTCATTTTGAAGAAAAATGAAAATTTTTATCCTAGATATTTGATTTTGAAACAAATACTTGAATAGTTACTTCGTAATTACCGTTACAATGAATATCGTGTGAAATAGAAAAAAATGGTTTGAAAAGCTCCGTCTCTCTCTTTCTCTCATTTTTTTTCAATTTTGGCTCTCATGTTGAAGAAAAATTAAAATTTTTATCCTTTGATTTTGAAAAAAATACTTGTATAGTTACTTCGTAATTGCCGTTACAATGAATATCGTGTGAAATAGAAAAAAAAATTGTTTGAAAAGCTCCGTTTCTCTCTTTCTCTCATTTTTTTTTAATTTTGGCTCTCATGTTGAAGAAAAATTAAAATTTTTATCCTTTGATTTTGAAACAAATACTTGTATAGTTAATAAGTAATTGCCGTTACAATGAATATCGTGTGAAATAGAAGAAAAAATTGTTTGAAAAGCTCCGTTTCTCTCTTTCTCTCATATTTTTTTTCAATTTTGGCTCTCATGTTGAAGAAAAATGAAAATTTTTATCCTAGATATTTGATTTTGAAACAAATACTTGAATAGTTACTCCGTAATTACCGTTACAATGAATATCGTGTGAAATAGAAAAAAAATGGTTTGAAAAGCTCCGTCTCTCTCTTTCTCTCATTTTTTTTCAATTTTGGCTCTCATGTTGAAGAAAAATTAAAATTTTTATCCTTTGATTTTGAAAAAAATACTTGTATAGTTACTTCGTAATTGCCGTTACAATGAATATCGTGTGAAATAGAAAAAAAAATTCTTTGAAAAGCTCCGTTTCTCTCTTTCTCTCATTTTTTTTTTCAATTTTGGCTCTCATGTTGAAGAATAATTAAAATTTTTATCCTGGATATTTGATTTTGAAACGAATACTTATATCGTGTGAAATAGAAAAAAAATTGTTTGAAAAGCTCCGTTTCTCTCTTTCTCTCATTTTTTTTCAATTTTGGCTCTCATGTTGAAGAAAAATGAAAATTTTTATCCTAGATATTTGATTTTGAAACAAATACTTGTATAGTTACTTCGTAATTTCCGTTACAATGAATATCGTGTGAAATAGAAAAAAAAATTGTTTGAAAAGCTCCGTTTCTCTCTTTCGCTCGTTTTTTTTTTTTTTTTCAATTTTGTTGAAGAAAAATTTAAATATTTATCCTAGATATTTGATTTTCAAATAAATACTTGTAGTTACTTCGTAATTGCCGTTGGGCAATTTTTTGCACGACACGGCATCGTCGAGATCAACCGCGGTCGCCGGATCGATGGTAAAGACGCATTCCTCTCTCCAATCTTCTCGCTCCTCGAGATCGCTAGCCAGGGGCACGTAATCGCTACTCGGCAATCTTTTCATCAATTTCTCGTCGTAAGGCGTCACGTTCAATCCATTGGTGCGCAGTATGGCCGTTGTCTCGGCTTCCAAATCACCAGCTTCGCCGATTATACTCTCGATCGTTCTGCACAATTATATCTTCATATTTATTATCGTGGATAAAAGCCATTTATACATTTTTTTTTATTACCAAGAGATGCGCTTTCTAGGATATAAAATTGCAAAAAAAAAAATGTAACACGGCGGAAAATTGGAATAGGCTGGAAGAAATAATAGGGATGAATTTTGTAAAATACATGAAATGGTTTAACGAGAATATTCTGACTATAAATATCGACAAAATGCAGACTGTGAGGTTCGGATGCTACAGAAATTGTATCCGGAACTTAGATTCACTCATCCGAGAAGTCGATGTACAGACGGAAAAATTATCAATGCAGCCGCTGCGACAAAATATCTGGGGGTAATAATTGAAAATCAATTTCGTTGGGAAGAGCATGTCCAGTATGTTGTAAAAAAAAAAAAAAACTGAGAAGCCTCCCTTTAACTCTCAAAAAACTAAATGATATCTCAAGTAGAGAAACAGTAATTAATTTATATTTAGCGCTCTTCCGATCAATCGCAACGCATGGAATAGTAGCCTGGGGACGGTGAATATAATGTTACGAAGTCTATTCTTGTTTTACAAAAGCGAGCTCTTGAAACAATTCTAAGAAAAGACAAGTTATATCCCCCAAAAGAGCTGTTCAAAGAAACAAAAGTACTGCCAAATTGGCAAAGCTTTCGAAGTAACGGTGATAATGAAACTAGTCGAAGATGATGAACTTTGGTTTTGCGAAGGAAACATGAGGAGCGCCGGTAATCACGAGGCGCGAAAAATAAAACGGAATAAAGAGATAGGGAGCAAATCATACGATTATGCGGAGAGCGGTTGCTACAACTCCCTGCCGCTGCGCGTATAAAAAATTTAGAAACAAAAAAGCTTTCAAAAAAGTATATATATACACGGAACACCTGTTAACGGGATATAATAGTAACCGATCCTCACTCTTAAAGGCATAAAAATTCCTGTGACTATTATTTTATTTTATCACCTATCAATGTGTATGTTTTAGTTTTTAAGTTTAAAGTTGGATTAATAATTTCAGGATACTTTAGCATAGGGAGACAGATTGCGAACAAGCGAAAGCGCTTAGGCAATACAAATATAAAGCGGAAAAAATATGGGTACCTAGATTAAATGTAGGATAAAAGAATTTGTGGTATGTAAAAGTATGGAACTATTTAAAGTGTGTATTTACGCTCTCATGTACTTTAGTCGATAAATTATTATTATTATTATTATTATTATCAAGGAAATGTAATCTAAAAGAAAAAATAAATCAGAGCTGGGCAAAGTACCAGAAAGTACTTCAAGTACAAAGTACAAACTACTGTAAGTACTTGAAGTACTTGAAGTGCCAGGTACTTTAAGTATACGTCAAGTATCAAGTTATCAAATACTTTTCAAGTTTTCAGGCATACATTTCGCAAGTTCTAGTAGGTATATTTGATTTCTTACATAATCTTTGAATTCGCTTGATTCTGATTCGAGTACTTTTTGTATCAAAACATATTTTCACATTGTGCAATTCACTCATGTCAGGCAGATTGAAACAGAAATATTTCAACGAAGAATTCGAAATAATTTTAAAAAATTGCATTGACGATTGCAATTAAGATTTAATTAGCTTCAAGGCTTTGAAAAGAAAAAAAATAAAGAATATAACACATTGATTGTTAAAAACAGTACCATGCATTGGCAATGACACCGTAACTACCGTAGCTTGAGCCTTTGAACGGTCATTCCTTACAATCTCAACCAAAAGATGGCTCAGAATGTTCCTCAATTCAAAATCCAAAGGCGTTATAGATGCAACCATTGGCAAGACTTATTCAAAAGTATCTTCGTACTCGGCACTTGAAAAAGTATTTGAAACATAGGAAAGTACTCGAAGTACAAGAAATTACTCGAAGTACAAGAAAGTACTTGAAGTACAAGAAAGTACTTGAAGTACGTGAAAGTACTTGAAGTACGTGAAAGTACTTGAAGTACGTGAAAGTAGTTGGCCCACAAGAAAGTACTTGAAGTACTAGAAAGTACTTGAAGTACAAGAAAGTGCTTGAAGTACAAGAAAGTACTTGAAGTACGAGGATGTACTTGAAGTACAAGGAAGTGCGCGAAGTACAAGAAAGTACTCGGGGTGTATGAAAATACTTGAAGTACGCGAAACTGCCGGAAGTACGGGAAAGTACTTGAAGTACATGAAAGTACGTGAAATTTTAAGTACATATACTTGAAGTACGCGCCGAGTACTATGAAATTTAAGTGCATATACTTGAAGTATGCGCAGAGTATTTGGATATTTAAGTACAGATACTTGAAATACTTTTCAAGTACTTTGTACTTTCAGTACGTTGCATGTACCGGGTACTCGAAGTACTGTCCAGCTCTGAAAAAAAAAAAAAAATGAACACGATTTCAATCTCGAGGCTCGAATCTCTGTAATTTTTCTTACCCTCTGCAGTTGTTGGGAGTCAGCCAAGCGTCGATTTTAGCCAAAAAGAGAGTATTGGTGTACGCCTCGGGTGAGGATTTTACTTTTTTGGGAACGCTCGCAAGATCGATCTTAAGATGCGGTAATCTCTGATCCCTCGACTTCAATCTCAGTTCGCCACCCTCGAAGTCCAGCGTACCGACCGCTTTTCTCAAATGTATCTTCTCCAAGATGCACACGACGGTGCCCGTCTTTTGGATCTCACCGTTCTCCTGGATGAACCAGTCTTCCTCGGGATTTACGAACGCAACGACCACATCTCTGTCCAAAGCTCTGTTTCTGTCTCGTACGCCGATGATCAGAATATCGACGTCGTCGCCGTCATCGACATTGAGATAAGCGTGATTAAAGTTTTTCGGATTTATTCTTATACGACCCTTGACGTAAGACGGATCGTTGGGATTCTGATTGGCGAGAATTTCGCGCATTCTTTTCTTACGAATCCAGTCGGGAAAGGGAATATTTTTGCCGGTTTTACTGGTTTTTTCTCTGGCCGAACGAGATGGAGATTTTATTTTTTTCTCATCGTCCCGCTCCTCGATATCGATGAATTTTTTTTTATTCCCATTTTTTGATTTTTTCTTATCGAGCTTACGAGCCTCTTTTTTCTTCGTCAACCACTCTTGATGCTCCTGCGCGGGATATAATTTTTTTTTTCCATTCTTTGCGCTCGTCGTATCGGCCTCCTTTACCGCTACTTTTGGCCTTTTATTCTTCTTCGCTCGCTTTTTCTTAGATTTCGCATCTTGAATTTCCTGACACGCCTCAAGCAGAGAAGTAAAAATCTCTAGGGCACGCTTATCATCGTCGATGGAATTTTTTGCGGATCGTTTGTCGGAGGGAGGAGTTATTTTGAAGCCGTCGGCGCGCAATAGCGCGATGACTTGTTCGCGGAGAGATTGCAAGTCTTGTTTTTTATTTTTTACCCCCTCGAGGCCTCTGTCGGGCCTCTTCTTCGTTTCGATATCATTATCAGAGGCATCGGACATTACGGCGCCGGGTAATACTAATGAGAATGAAATTCGATATCGGTCGTGCGGACGGGGGACAAGATCGATAATATTGTGAAAAATAATAACGAATTGAATTGCTCGTACGATTGACGTGAGTTCGAATAAAAAAAAAAAAAGGGAGCAAAGCGAAACATCGTACTGAATTTTTCTCATTCTAGGGATTTATTTGGACGGATCAAAACAAATAAAAGTGTCAATTGTATTCAACGGATATAACGAACGGTGAGTTTTTTTTTTTTACTTACGATTGTTTTCACGATATTCAACGATTTACGATGTTCAAGTACGGCTCTCAACGACGGATTCGTTGTTTTGATTGAAGATAAGAAATTCGATGAAAAATTTCATCGTTTTCAATGGATCTTTGTGATTGCAACCGTGATTGCAACATATTTTTCTCTTTCCTCTTTCTCCCCCAAGAATGGTCGAGAGGCGCTCTTGGAAGAGACTGGAAGAGACAGAGTGCGCATGCGGCACGCAACACGCGAATATATAGTACGAACAGTTGCCACGAGGATTTTTGGTGAAGTTGACCCAAACTCGTTTCGTGCGAGACGGTACAATGGTCGGTTTCACCAAAATTGTAAGAAATTCACGCTATGCCGGATTTCCGTTTCGAATTTTTGTCGTCAATATATGCTTCATTGAAAGAATTCAATCAAGTCTAGTTTTTTCCATACAAATTAGTATTTTGGTAGGAATCCGGGAACAGTACGGTGTTTAGTGAGTGATTTTTGTGACGCGCGTATTGTAATAATAGATTTTGTGACATGAGTGCACGGTCTTACTTGTAAGACCGTGCATGAGTGTATACATTGTTAATAATGGCGGACATGTTATTATTGTCAGCACTTGTCAGTTGCGGTTCGAAATTTCATAAATTTATCGTGCATCGAAGCATCATATTTTTATCATACAGAGGAGTTGTAGATGTGTGTAAAATTATGGAAAAGAATGAATCTCTCATGATTTTGTACGAGGATACATTTGTATGTATTCATGACGCGTTTGAAGAAAATTCTCAGTTCGTTGTTCCCAATGATGGCTCTTACAGAACGGAAGGGTCAACATAACCTGAGAAAAATCGGGCAAACCATATTCACTCGTACATACGTCTTTCACATGCTCTTTAATTTACGTAAATTCATTTGAATTTTGTAAAAGTAGTTGGGAACATGAAGATTTATTTACGATTTATAGTTATAAAGTTGCATGCAATATGAAATTTGAACGCTATGCGAGAAATAAAAGTTTATGGGTGGCGCTGCCATCGCAGATGTTATGAGCCCGTTGAAAATTCAAATTTGACGGTTATAATATAAGCGATCTTTTTCAGCCCAAATTTAATTATTCTCGTTATATTTATCGAGTGCCCCCGGAAATAGAAGGTTCAAAAATAACTTGAAATTATAAAACTTCTCTCTCTCTCTCTCTCTCTCTGCCTTGTGTCTTCCAATATAAGATGTGTCTCATCCATATAGAATAGACCGCGTGACCGGGCTGAGAAATCGATAGCGGAATAGAAAGAGAAAGTTGCATATGGGACTAGAGCACTATAGAAGAAGCCATAATGGGACCATTCTGTCTTCGTCTAGTCGCGCATGCGCGGAGCATGCGTACACTAATGGGAGGCGTCAGGCGTCAGTTATATATATAGTACGAATTTGCGCGTCCGTTAAGTTTATCATATCCATCAAATCCGTGTTGCTACCAAATGTTATTCAATGTGATTTTGTGTACGAAAATAGCGGAAAATACTAACCAAAATGCCAAAAAAATGCCTCATATGTAAAGCAGAACCAAGTCCAATAAGCAAACGTAGTTTTCACATGTAAGTATTGTATTTGTAGTTTATAGTCCTAACCTACAAATTTCATACTTATACACATTGATTCCTATTGTGATTGCAGGTTTCCCAAAAATGAATCAATAAAGCAGAAATGGCTTAATGCTATAAATGTATCAAAAACTCCAAATTTTAAAACTGCATACATATGCAGTGATCACTTTCATGCAGAATCATTTTTTTATTCTGATGAATTGAGACAAAGAAAGCGGCTATGTAAAGACGCTGTTCCTAAACAGATAAATATAAATTCGCTTAATCTGCCAAGAGAAAATGAAACAAAAGAGGCTGCAATAATTGGTATTAATTATTGTGAAATAAGTAATGTAACAGAAGATATAAGTATCGAAGCGAATACGAATGAAACTGAAATGTGTACAGATGAGGTCACTTTAACAAATTCTCTTGAGTTTCATAAAAGTAATGTCCTTGAAGATGTAAGTTCACAGTCACATCTGAATAAAGACGTTGAAATGTGCACAAATAATGTTTCCTCTATAACATCTATCAACTATCGAGAAAGTGATTTGTCAAAAGATATTAGTTTACAATCAAGTACTGAAAAAGGGACTGAAACGTATACTCAAGAAGAGCCTTTCAATAATTCTAAAACGTTGAATGGTAGTACCTCAAGTATTAAATCAAATATTAAGAAAAGGTAATTCTTCTTCACAGCAATAATAAAAATGCATTATTGATGCATAACAATTGAATTTATTCTTTTCATTACAATATGTAATATAAATCATAATTTTAGGAAACGTTCATTCAATGACATCAGAACAGCAAAAAGAGTGCGTTTCATGGATGGTTTTAAGACAGAATATGTATGTCAAGAAGACTTTGTTAACGAAGAAGCTTGGAATCGATTTCTAAGATACGCAGCTTATCAAAGGTCTAGAACTGCAGCTGCTCATAATAAAAGCTCACGCAAAGAAAGGAAAATTAAAAATTTGACTGGTTTGATAGAAACTTTGGGCAAAAGAGAACAATTTGATGCTGCTGAATATTTAAAGGTTAAATTTTAATAATATTCATTTAGTTTTATGTAAGGAAAAAAATTGTACATATTTATATAATGTTGGTGATTTTCTAAAAAATGAAAATTATCATATGTTTGAACACAGTTATACCAAAACTGAAAATGAAGGCTGGTGCTTTTCTGAATACTCAGAAGATATTGTTAAGCATACTGCAGGTGCAATCGCACGTATTTTGACAAAAAAAGTTCACTGTGATAAATGCCGTGATCTATTATTAGATACAACTAACAGTACAAATAAGTCTCAGTTAACTGCAGCAAAAAATTATGGAGGTTTGAAGTACGCGTCCTATGATGTGAACTTTATTTGCAAATGCACAGAAAAAATCATCCGTAAACAAAAATATTTAATTACTAAAAATGTGAATGCTCAATTGATTACAGAAACATTAAAAATTTTACCAAGTTCAATTTTAGATGACGATGAGCATTTTCTCGAACAAGAATTATTTATGGACCATCGTCATCAATTAATTCTACTCATTATACAAAAATACATAGATATTCGTTTGAAACATGAAGGTAAAATTTTACAAGATCAAAGCCAAAGAATACGTATGCATTTACAAATGATTTATAAGTATTTAAACACCAAAGTCAAATGAGCCAAAAAGAATAATATGCGTGCAACGTATGCTTATAAATTTCTTGTAAAATAATATTTTTATACATTAAGAAAATATAATATTTTTGCGTATTGTTTTAAGTATGATAATATTTGACGTTTTATTACAGTATATGTGATAATACAGTATGTACTTGTTTGTATTATTCAGTTTGTTACTTAATAAAAATCACGAACAGCATTTTACCATTTAATATTCAATTATTTAATTTTAAAGTTTTATTAGTATTATTTCTATTTTTACATGATAACCTTTCATTTATGTTTTATGTACAATATAAGAATAACTTCCACCCCTCCATTCATTTTCTATTTCATTCTTATTAAAAGAACGCTAAGCGCGCATGCGCGATTAGACAAGGATAGAGGGGTCCAATATGCAGCTTTCTCTTTCTATTGCGCTCTCTCATTCGACAACGGGCCACCTCCATTACTCCCGCAGTCTATTCTAATATGTCTATGGTCTCATCCAAGAAGACTATCTCTAGTCTTCTTGGTCTCATCAACGAACGTGAATTTTGAGACGACCATCTTGTTTTACTTCTCGATTCAACCACCAGATTCGCATTCATCAAATTTCAAATTTCAGCAAATTCAAATTTAGAACTCTATACTCAGCGTAATCATTCGGGATAAATATATTTATTATCATTATTATTACATATTTCTCCTAAATAACTATGATTATATGAATAACGATACGACTTTGAATGTATATCTACGCTTCGGTTATATTTGATTCTGCCGGTACTGACGATTTTTCATACACCGCTTGATTATCAGCCGATGAAATTTGCGCATTGTTGGAATAACTTTCCATAGAATGATCTTCGTATCGTTGATTTTGCTGATATGCGACATCTTCGACGGAAGCTTGTCCGACGATCTGCCGTTCGTTGCTCGGATTTTGTTCATACATAGACGGATCGTACTGACCGTACTGATCGTATTCCTGATTTCCATAATCGGTGCAATAATTTTGATCGCCGATCGGATATTCTTGACCGTCGTATTTCTGTTCGTCCCGTAATCCGTAATTCTGCTGATCATCCGTTCGTGCGGCTTGAATATTATTCTCATCGAGGCTTACTTGGCCCGTTCTCGCGTATTCCGCACGCTGATCCTCGAATTGAGCGTTGGGATTGTAATCGGACATAGGATATTCTTTCGCAGCCGAATTTTGTGGCGTCGTCGCATCGCTCTCGTTTTTATTATCGGAAATGAGATTCTGTTGGGCTGAAAATAACGCAAGATCTCGAAGTAATTCGGAAAAATCCTATCATTAGTATTTATGTATATGATTCGTATGTATACCATTTTTATTCTCAAGGGTATCCATGATTTTCGTTGAAAGATACTCTAGGTTGCTTTGTAAGCTGGCCATTTCTTCCCTAAGAGAAGAGAAAAATGAAGATACATTGTACTTTAAAGTGTGCGTTGGACAAATTCGAGAGCTAGGAGGATAAGCGGAGTCAAGGGAGGTTTCTACCTTGTTGGGCCAAAAAATTTTCGATTCTTCACTGTTTTTTTTATGCAAAAAATATTAAATATCGAATCCAAAGCGGGGGGGAGAATTTAAAGGCTGTATTAAAAAGCATGGATGCGCAAGATATCGTTGAGATGATTTGGGAACGAAGAGAGGTGAGGAGCTACCGAAGCAAGAATAAAGATGGGATTAGAAAAAATTGAAGAACGAGACGTTGAAAAAGGAGGAGGAGAGAATGAAGGAATCGACTTACAATTATATAAATATAAGTTTTTGGCGGAGAGTGAGATTGGGCCATGGAAATACCGGTCCAAGGAAAATGTGAAGGGCAAGGAGAAAGAAATGTGGGCCAGGATAAGATGCGTAAATGTAGGGAGAGCGGGCAAGAAAGATGAGAGAGAGATTGGATGCGCAGAATATGCGAGGAGCAGGATGAAACTTTGGAGCATTCGCTGGTGTGTAAGAAAAGTAGAGAGCGCGCGAAGGAAAAGACAAGAAAAGAAGTGGAAGAATGGTTGGAAGGAATTGATGAAATAGCGATGGTGGGAGAGGTAATAAATATGCTTCGGGGAAAAATACAAAAAGGAATTTGCGCATATTTCAGGGAAATCGAAGAGGTATGGGAAAAAAAGGAGCCTGGAGACAGAGAATGGGAGAGCAGAGGAGCGAATGGGATGCGGGGTGAGAGTTGATTAGAAATGTAAGACATATAGATTTGAGGATGCGGGAGGAGTAAAGGAGAGGACAAGGAATGTAAAGTATGAGCGAGAGATTGTAAAAGTTTTGTAAAAAGCTTTTCAAAAGTTATACAAATAAAATTTATTGATTGATATTAAATATAGAATCTTGATATTTTGCTTATTTACTAAGCGGTCTTTATTGAGGGTGGTCCTTATTTTGGATTGAAATTTTTTTTCACAAATTTGTGGTAAAACTTACCGCAAATGGTTAAAAAAAAAAGCTCTGCAAAAGCTGTGGCCTGCAAGTTAACGGCAAGGGGTGCCGACAAGCATGAAATGGTCGAAAAAAAGGCATTTTATACCGCAGCAATGTTTTTTCCCATTTATCAGGCATTTTTTTTTGTATCACTTTTTTTATACACTTTTTTGTATGTATGCATGTGTTTTGTATGTAAAAATGTAACATTTTTAATTTTTCACAACAGTTCGTTAGTTGTAGCGTTCGGGATTTCTTTGCGATATTCGCTCATGACCTGCAGTACAAATTGATTCTGATCTTCGTTTCTGATTAGAATATTGTTGTACTTTTCTATTCGACGACCCGCTCTCTCTGCAGTATCATTGACTACTCTTAAATCTTCAACTATTCTCAACCCCTCTTCGAACTTCTTAATATATTATATATATTAAAAATTATATGTTATATTAAAAATTTCGAAGAGGAGTTGAGAATAATTGAAGGTTCAGGAGTAGTCAATGATACTGCAGAGAGAGAGAGAACGGTTCGTCTAATAGAAGAGTACAACAATAGTTCTGACCGGAAACGAAGATCAGAAGCAATTTGTGCTGGCAGATCATAAGCGAATATCGAAATGAAATCCAAAATAAAGAACCAAAATACGAACGCTAACAAACAAAATGTTGTGAAAAATAAAAAATGTTACATTTAATAATTGTGTTACAGGTGTACCGTTGATGCAACAATTTTCTATCAATAAATTCAATAAAATTGCTTTCTTCTGCATATAACTTTTTAATCATTTTACTAATAAATATAATTAAACAGTTTGTAAAAAACAGTTTGTAAAAAAAAGCCTCATAAATGGGAAAAACCATCGCTGCATCATAAAATGCCTTTCTTCGACCATTTCGTGCTTACCGACACACCTTGCCGTTAACTCACAGGGCGATAACTTTTTCAGAACTTCTTTTTCGACCATTTGGGGTCGAAATGAGGACTGAATTTGTGATAAAAAATTTCAACCCAAAATAAGGACCGAACATGATAATAATTTTTTAAAGTTTGGCAAAACATGGTATCGGGAGTGGGAAGAGCCACGTATATCGGTGCACCGCCAATCATTTCGCTTGCGGAAGTCCCAAATCCTGGACAGGTGATCCGAAGCGAAAAAATCAAACATATTTTTACTTTGTACAATATTGCATATAAGTTGAACTAGAATGAAGAAGAAATATTGAAAAATTAAAAAAATAGTTAACGATCGTAGGGGAAGTTTAAAAAAATTTTTGCAGTTTTTTGTTCATAAAATAAAAACGTTTGAATATCTTTGGATAATTCTAGTTCGACTTGAGCACAATATTGTACAAAGTAAAGATATGTTTGGGTTTTTTTGCTTCAGATCATCAAGCAGAGAATATCATGTTGAATAAAGACCGCTTAGCAAATATACCAAATATCAATATTCCATATTTAATATTTTTCGCATAAAAAATTGGTGAAAAATCGAACATTTTTTGGCCCAACAAAGTATAAATCTCCCTTAATGTACTTATGTGTCTGTGGTGCGCACATTTTTTTTTTTATTTTTTTTTTTCTTTCACTCGCTCTTACTCTGACTCTGATCATATCCAAGCTATTACTGTGCTGATAGAGGCATCCTGACTGATTTCGTGCTAATCGACTTCTTTTTCGGCGTTACTTTAACTTTGAGATCGACCCTGACGGTGCGTTTCTTTTTCGAAGGCGTAGCGGTCGAGTTGATCCCGCCACCGTCATCCCCTTCGACAGGTTTCTCTGTCAACACAGAATAGCCGGGATATGAAATTTGGCAAAAAAAAAAAAAAATGTGTATTCTCGTTTACTATGAAAAAAAAAAACATGAAGCTGTTTTTTGTTTCTTTCTTCATTTTTCTTTCGAGTCTTTTGTAATATGAATCCATTGGAAAAAAAAATAATAATTTTAACATTCGTAACATCAACGTTTTCTTCATTGATTATTATTCTCATTTTTATACGCGGATAAGAAATAAAATTCTGTCCGACGGTGCAAGAGTTTGTGTAAACTGAAAAAAATAAAAATTAAAAAAAAATTAAAAAATATCTAGCGTCTGAACGGACGTTTTTTGAAAGTAATACTTTAAAGTAATACTTGTGAGTGCGGTCGTTAGCTTCCAAACGATGTGTGAGAGATTGGCATTCGGTGGTCAGTAGCGAGACGAGCTTCGCCTGATTGCTCAAAACGTCTTCTAGACCACCAACTGTAGCAGCTAAGAAGTTTCGTTCTCATTAGCCAATTTAATGATAAATTGACTAACTTTCCGACTTTAAAAAAAAAATTTTTTGTCCTGCCTATGCTAGGCATATAGTCAGCGCATGCCGATTTCCCACACAAATTTCCTCTATATATATTCATATACATATATATATATGAGTAAAAACATCAATTATCGGCCAAGTTTGGGCTTCACTATTGGGGATCTTTTTGTAAGTTACACAGCTTGGTGTCTGTTTTGAAAAACACGTGCCATAATTTTTTCAGATTTTTTCCTCCATTTTTTTAACAACCATTGGTTATCGAAGTCTTTCATTTGAAACTTTTTTGTTTTTTTCATCTAATTTTGGCGGCTTGAATTTGAAAAAAAAACCGCAATTCTATATTTTTTGGTTGAAAAATCTCAACTTTCCGAAAAAAAAATATAGTCTAATTAATAAACGTGTAGAAGACTCTCAAAATCAAGATTAGAATCTAAAAATTCGTTTTTTCGCCATTGCCCAAAGTTCAAAAAAATTTTCCATAATTTTTTCAAAAAGCTGAAAAAATTTTACATAACATTTGTTATTTTTAAGTTGGGATCTCTAAAAACACTCCTGGGATTAATAAAAATGTAAAAAAAAAAACATTATAAATCTCATTTGTTCTAACAGTTTTAATATTTTTTTAATTTTTGGAGTGGCTGTTGAAACGACCAATAGACAATAGTTGCGTACCGGTGTAAATACTGGATTATCGTTTTTATTATTTCACCATTACAACATAAAATCATTCCAGTTGTAATCCATGTGCTGGAGAAAACGTTTCCGAGTTCGACTCAGGTTTGAGAATAACTGTTCCCAAATCGTTTGGTACAGGCGAAAGCGAATGGCAATGATTGAGTACCTTTGACAGTCTTTGAACGCAAAGATCTTTGTTCAATTTCAGTCTTTGAATTCGGATACTCAATATTTTCCAAAAAAACTTAAAAATTACATTTGGTAAATTGGTAGAAGCCCATTCAAACAAGTTACCAAATGTAACTTTTGAGTTTTTGGAAAATATTGAGTATTTGAATTCAGAGACTGAAATTGAACAAAGATCTTTGCGTTCAAAGACTGTCAAAGGTAATCAATCATTGCATTCGATTTCGCCTGTAGCAAACAATTTGGGAACAATTATTCTCAAACCTGCGTCGAACTCGGAAACGTTTTCTCTAGCACATGTATTTTAACTTAAATGATTGTATGTAGTCGCAATGGTAAAATAATAAAAACAAAAACCCAGTATTTACACCGATGTGCAACAATTGTCTATTGTTCGTTTCAACAGCCACTTCAAAAAATAACAAAATATTAAAATTGTCAGCATAAATGAGATTTATGTTTTTTTTTTTTACATTTTTATTAATCCCAAGATTGTTTTTAGAGATCCCAACTTAAAAATGGCATGCAGTACGTAAAATTTTCTCAGCTTTCTGAAAAAAATATGGAACATTTTTTTTGAACTTTGGGCAATGGCGAAAAAACGATTTTTCAGATTATAATCTTGATTTTGAGAATCTTCCACACGTATATTAATTCGGCTATATATTTTTCAGAAAGTTGAGATTTTTTTTACAAACAAATATAGAATTGTTTTTTTTTCAAATTCAAGTCGCCAAAATGAAAAGAAAAAACAAAAAAGTTTTAAATGAAAGAATTCGATGCCCAATGGTAGCAAAAAAAAAAAAACGGAGAAAAAAATCTGAAAAAATTATGGCACGTGTTTTTCAACACAGACACCAAGCTGTGTAACTTACAAAAAGATCCCCAATAGTGAAGCCCAAACTTGGCCGATAATTGATGTTTTTACTCATAATAAATATATATATATATACATATATATATTTATTTCTCTATCGAATAATTGCCAAATTTTTTCAGACAATATACCTAACACAGGCGCATTCGTGTTTTATATTACCGTGCTTAGTCTCAATGTCCATTATCATCGTCGTGAGATCTTTCTCTCCTTCCTGCCTCGGTGTAATCGCCGGAGTTTGAGTCTCCGGTGGATGAATCAATTTACTCATGTTCAGCTGGAAAATATGAAAAATTAAAAAAAAAAAAATATATATATATATGCATATATATTTATTCGCAGAAAAAATACGCTCGATATACTTGCCTCTTTCTCCAGCGAAGCAATTTGCTCGGAGAGTCGTAAATTTTCTCGTCGGCAATGCACGATATCCGCATCGGCTCTCTCCAAGCGCTGCTTGTAAGAATTTATCTCGGCTTGCCAGCGACTCTGTTCCTGACGCGAGTGTCTCTCGATTCGTTCGGCGGCCAATTTTTCGCTCGCGATCTCCTGCTCGGCGGCGTCTTTCTCCTCGATCGCCCGATTGAGATCACTCTGCAAATTTGCTGCGAATCCAGAGTCATTGAAATAAGAGAAAACAAAAAAAAAAAACACCAAAAAAAAAAACGGAACAATTCGATTGCAACAATCGAATTTCCATTTTTTCGAATAAAATATCGTTCGTAATCCCCCGGCTTACATATTTTATTTTGCAATTCTTTTTTCAAATCGTCGATCATCAATTGTTTTTGTCCGAGTTCCCTCCTGAGATCGGCCAATTCGCGACGTTGCTTCTCCGTTTCCATCTGTGACTTGCTCGCCGTGTCCCAGTGCGTCGCCACATCGGCGGACAATTGTTCGACCTGTTGGCTATAACGACGCTCGATCTGATGACGCTCCTCGGCTACTCGTCTGCTCGTTTCCTGTGCCAATTCTCGCAATTTTTCCCTCTGCCTATCGAGCTCCTCGTTCAAACGACGAATTTCCGTATCCGCCTGATATTTGTCAAAATCCGTCTGATGCGCCATCTCGCGGGCTCTTTTGGTACTCCGAATCGTATCGTTCTCGCGATCTCGAGCAGCTTGAAGATCCCTGAGTGCTTCCTCGAGCTTAACGTTGAGTTCGCGTTTTTCCTTCATCGCTATATCGAGCTGAGCAGCCAATTCCGTACTCGACGGACTCGCACAATTCTCAGCGAGTCTCTTCGTCATCGTTTCGTTCTCCTCGCAGGCTTTTTTCAATTCGATTCTCGCCTGCGTCAATTGCGCCTCGAGCTCGCTTATTCTCGATTCGAAAACGATACTCGGACCCTCGAGGTTCCGATGAATTTTAACTTTTTTAATCGAGCTCGTTGCATCGTCGCTCGGGGCTTGATTCGGCTTGTCGGATTTATTGCCCTCGTCGCAGGACTCGTAATCGCGAATGAAGGATTTCAAGAGGCCGGCCTTGTTCTTGTCGTGCAATGCCTTGTTCTCGGCAACCACCTGTGGAGACACGTTGGCGGTCGTTTACGGCAAGGGGGGGGGGGGGGGGGGGGGGTAAAAACAAAAAATCCATACAACATATTATTGATTGGGAAGAGCGATGAGCCAACGCCTAGCGATATAGCGAAGCGGGCTCGAACGAACGAAAACTTTTACTTTCCTTGCTCTTTGTATTTTATTTTCTTTAAAAAAAAAACCAAATACAAGAACGAGTAAAGTAAAGTCTCAATTTTAGACTTGAAAAATTTAACTCGAAGAAATTTAATGCAATTAAATTTTTTAGTTGAATTTCTTTTGTGATAAAAAAAAAACTAACTATAACGAAAAACTAAAGTAAAGTCTCAATTTTAGACTTGAAAAATTTAAATCAAAGAAATTCAATTCAATTGAATTTTCTAATTCAATTTCTTTTGTGATACAAAAAAAACCAACTAAAACGAAAAACCAAAGTAAAGTCTCAATTTTAGACTTGAAAAATTTAAATCAAAGAAATTCAATTCAATTTAATTTATTAATTCAATTTCTTTTGTGATAAAAAAAAACCAACTAAAACGAAAAACCAAAGTAAAGTCTCAATTTTAGACTTGAAAAATTTAACTCGAAGAAATTTAATGCAATTAATTTTTTTGTTCAATTTCTTTTGTGATAAAAAAAAACTAACTATAACGAAAAACTAAAGTAAAGTCTCAATTTTAGACTTGAAAAATTTAACTCAAAGAAATTCAATTCAATTGAATTTTTTAATTCAATTTCTTTTGTGATACAAAAAAAAACCAACTAAAACGAAAAACCAAAGTAATGTAAAGTCTCAATTTTAGACTTGAAAAATTTAAATCAAAGAAATTCACTTAAATTTAATTTTTTAGTTCGATTTATTTTGTGATAAAAAAACCAACTAAAACGAAAAACCAAAATAAAATCTCAATTTTAGACTTGAAAAATTTAAATCAAAGAAATTCAATTCAATTTAATTTTTTAATTCAATTTCTTTTGTGATAAAAAAAAACCAACTAAAACGAAAAACCAAAGTAAAGTCTCAATGTTAGACTTGGAAAATTTAACTCAAAGAAATTTAATGCAATTAATTTTTTTGTTCAATTACTTTTGTGATAAAAAAAACCAACTAAAACGAAAAACCAAAGTAAAGTAAAGTCTCAATTTTAGACTTGAAAAATTTTAATCAAAGAAATTCACTTAAATTTAATTTTTTAGTTCGATTTCTTTTGTGATAAAAAAAAAAACCAACTAAAACGAAAAACCAAAGTAAAGTCTCAATTTTAGACTTGAAAAATTTAACTCGAAGAAATTCAATTCAATTTTATTTTTTAATTCCATTTCTTTTGTGATAAAAAAAACCAACTAAAACGAAAAACCAAAGTAAAGTCTCAATTTTAGTCTGGAAAAATTTAACTCAAAGAAATTTAATGAAATTAAATTGTTTAATTCAATTTATTTTGTGATAAAAAAAAAAATTTGCTTCAGATGAGCCTGAAAATTTGATCGAAAGATCAGCGTCGAATAATCCCGTGGGATCAAACGTGCGTGTTTTTTTACCTCACGAATTTTCTCGAGTAAATTCTTCAGCTCGTCCTTGCAGTAACGTGACTGTTGCTCAAGCTGCTCGATATATTCCTCCTGGCGTGCTATGAACGAGGTCAATTCCGACTGCGAGGATTGAAGATCCCGAGCCGGAAATAACACGGAGCTCTGCGACGTTGCGACAAGACGACGATTCTTGTCGGTTGTTTCACACGCGTTACCATCCTCATATTGATTACCGGGGAATAGCTTGCTGCGCGAACAATCGCTTATGCTACCATCGTCGCAGTCGTCCGGTGTTTCGCTGTTTCTCAAATTGCCTCTACGATAGATCGCACGGTCGCGTGGAATTTTTCTACGAAAAAAAAAAGTCGAAATAATAATTTACAAAAAGTAATTAATTTCTCCGCTGACGATTGTCAACTAATAAATAATTCGTGATGATTCGTCAATTTTTTTTTCTCTATTATTATTATTATCATTATTAATATTATAATATTATCTTCTATATAAATAAAAATTAAATGCTGTTCGTTGGGTAAGCGCATATCACTTGAGAACGGCTGGACCGATTGGGCTAATTTTTTTTTTTTTTTAATGTTCGCAACAGTCCGAATAAGGTTTTTAGGGAAAGAAAAATTGGAAAAGTTGCCCGGAAAATTGGAAAATTCGGGAAAAACTGAAAGTGCTTTTTTTCTATGGGATTTTTGTATGAAGTCAAGACCATAACTCACGATTCGAACGATGGATATGCGTAATTCTTTTTTTGTTTTGTTCGTTATGATCCTGGAAAAGTTTTCAGGAAAAAAAAAAAAAAAACAATTCGGAACAATTACAAAGGAAAGTCGGAAAATTCGGACAAACTGCAAAAATCATAATTTTTGTATGCACTCTCGATCATAACTGACGATAGGAACGACATATTTGGTTGATTCTTTTTTTTTTTTGTTTTGTTCGTTATGCTCCCGGGATGAAAATAACTAAATTGAATTTTTTCAATTGAAAAAAAAAAAAAATCCGGAAGATCCGGAGAAAAATCTGGAAAAACGCATTTCAGCGTAGATTAAAATAAAACTTACATTTGTTTTTACTTTTGTGTTGTTACGCGATCGATCCAACAAATGTCGTTATTTGTATTTATATTCAAATTTATTTCGCTACGTGCGCAAATATTGCGAATCAAGCCGATCGGTTACGTAGTGACGAAAAATTGATTCGGTTGTTTATTTTCAGTTCAATTGTGATTCTGTTGTAAATTAATCTCGCTGACCTGGCGGACCGATAGAATTCATCTCGCGTGTAAAATTTCTGATTGTCGTACTTCTGAATTTACTCTTCAAATTATAATGTTGAAATTTTCATCGTTGGAATGCAACGAAAATAGGTTAAAAAAAAAATTTAAAAAAAATTATTTCCAATATTGTCTCAAAGTCGAAAATCGTTAAAACCTTTTTTTTCGGTTTTTTTTTTTCGCGGCCTGGGCACTAAATATGCCAGAAAAGCGTTAGCAATACTGGAAATTATAATTTTTTTAATTTAAAAAACCTATTCTCGTTGCGTTTCAACGATGCAAATTTCAATATCATCTCAAATTTAATATCCATGGCCACAATCGTTAATAGATACAACGATCACTCAGAAATACCGTTTTTTTTTCTCATTTTTACTTTGTTCGCGAATTTCCAATAACTTTTTCACAAATTCACAAAACGATCACGTGCAAATTGATCGAAATTTGGACAACGTCTGTCGGGTCAGCTAGCGAATAATAAAATACAATTTGAGAATGATCCTGCATACCCGTTGAGTAGTCTCGGTGCGTAGGATTCAGTGAGGAGATATTTGAGCTTCGAGACCGCCTCCCTGTAAGCGGTCTCGGTGTAATCCGGTATCTTTTTCTTGCTCGTCTCAATCTTCTGGCCTCCATTGATTTTTCTGTAAAAGAAAAGAAAAAAAAAACGAAAAACAGCAAATACAAAAATCCTCAGTCTTATTTATAAAAAAAAAAAAAAAAAAAAAAAAAAAAAAAAAAAAAAAAAAAAAAAAAAAAAATTGTTTCGTTTTTTCGTTTTAACGAATAACAAAATTATTAATCGGACGAATTACCTGAATTTGAAACGTTTCGAACGACAGAAGGGCGTAGAATCGAGGCTCGCGAGATTGCACGTGCTCTTGGGTTTCATGTAATTTCTCATTGGTAATCTCGGTCGTGAAATTAAATTCGCGGGTCCGGTGTTCGTTAACGTCGCGGCGTTACAGGGCGGGCGATAACGACGCGAGTAGCTGTTCATTGTTAGCATTCCGTTCGCATTATGGCAAAATCCCCAGGCGCTTTCCCTGCCTTTTTACATATATAACGAGCTTCCCCTCGACGAATCTTTCACCGAAAGGTCGTAGGTGGTGGGAAAATCGATTCTGGCGAATCCCCCCACACTCTGATATACGTATATAAGTCGCGTGTTTATTCAGGCTAAAGTCAGGAAATCTTCTTGTCCTGGCGTTGCAGGGTGGCTCGGTAGCAGAAGAAAAAAAAAAAAAAAGTTCTTGGCAAAGTAAAGGGAACTTTGACCGAATGGGACGTAACCGGAGACTGGTAGTGAATAGCGTGATGAAGAGCCATCCGTGCTTCGATGGGACAGGCACCGTACCAGCGAACGAACCATCCTCCCCCGCACACGATCGTGTCATCCGCGAAATCCCTTTAAGCCCACTTTCGACCATTTAACCCTCCGCTCCTATCGTAATTTTATACTTTCACGAGATTCTTCGCTTCGATAATCGTATCAGCGAATAACTACGCGCATTCCAACGTTATATATTCCATAATATTGAATTCATATATATATATATATATATATATATATTAGGGTGGTCCTTATTCAGGGCTCGGACGAATTTTTAATCAAACGCCCCCCAAATCGGCTCCGAATAATTAAAAAAAAATACCCTAATTTTTTCAAATTTTTATCTAGACTCTAATCCCTCGCACCCGAGGGTGAATTTCCCCATTTGAAATACACGTCTTTTCGGCCAAATTCTCAGGATATATTTTATTCTAAGATTAATAATTTTTTTAAAAATCTGTAACTGCGAGATTTTAGTGTTCATTGGTGCTACTATATGAAAAAAAAATCACATTATCATACGGATGAATTTGGACAAATTGCACACAACCCACACGTTACCACCTCGATTTTCTTAAATTTTTCTAATTTATTTACTTTTTAACGTATTCAGATCCGGTTTTTAGCACTTTTCAGTTACTGTAGTGATAAACGAATATAAATATACAGTATAATTGTCATCATTGTTTATAATATAAGATTTATAAATAAACAAGCTAAAAACAATGACGTTTTTTTCGGAAAAATTCATTCTTGAAGAATCTATCCAAGGTAATAACTTGAAATTAAGGCCAATTTCCGAACCTCGCCTTAGTGAGAGGGGGTTTTTAGGGTCACTGATTACGAATCCGCTATCAGATCTGCAAAATTCAAGATGGTGGAAACCGAAATTTAAATATTGAATTTGAAAAATCTGTCATTTTTTTTAGCTTGTTTATTTATAAATCTTATATTATAAACAATTATACCAATTATACTGTATATTTATGTTCTTTCATCGCTAAAGTAACTGAAAAGTGCAAAAAACCGGATCTGAATGAGTTAAAAAGTAAATAAATTTAAAAAATTCAAGAAAATCGAGGTGGTAACGTGGATTACCACCATCTTTCAAAGTTAAAGGGTGTGCAATTTGTCTAAATTGATCCGTATGAATATGTGATTTTTTTTTCATATAGTAGCATCAATGAACACTAAAATCTCGCAATAACAGATTTTTTAAAAAATTATTACTCTTAGAATAAAATATATCCTGAGAATTTGGCCGAAACACGTGTATTTCAAATCGGGAAATTCACCCTCGGGTGCGAGGGGTTAGAGTCTCGATAAAAAATCTAAAAAAATTAGGGTATTTTTTTAAAATTATTTGGAGCCGATTTGGGGGGCGTTTGATTAAAAATTCGTCCGAGCCCTAAATAAGGACCACCCTAATCCCTAATATATATATATATATATATACAATTATAGTACATAATAATAACAGCTGGTAAATTTTTAACTCTCAGATCTTGAAAAAAATCTTTTTCGTACAAGTTTTTTTTTTTATTTTTTTTTTTCTTATCGCACGATATTAAATATGTATGTAAAAAAAATTGTCCTTGCTTCAGGGAGGAGGGAAAGCCTACTGGGCTCAATGAGTTCTGATTAATCACAAAAAAAATTGAAAGTTTTTACAAATTTTTATCGATCAGTTCGTTTTTCAGCTTCGTCAAACAATCATACAGCGATTTATCATTGTCAAGCGGTGATTTATGACCATTTCTTTTTTTTTTTTTTTCGATTTATTTTCTTGAATTTTTGTTATTTTATGATAATGGACTCTGCTGTTTTGGTAATTTTAATTAAAAATTATTCGATTGGAAAATCTTGCTGCTCCGCGCGTGGCTCAAAAGATTTTCGTTCAGGAAAAAAGAATTTAATTCTTAATTTTTATTGTCAATGATTTGTGTGAATCGGTTCGAAAGCGTCGATTGTTCTTTGAAAATTGAGAAATAAAGATTTTTTTTTCTGAAAAATTGCTATCCGGAAAATTCGTCATATTCATATTCTGGAAAATCTCTATCGACCGAAGTATAAAAGTTTGCCAAAGCTTCTTTTGAATTAATTTTGTCACCGATTCGATCCAATACAATTACCGGATGGCTCCTTATCTTTTTTTTTTTTTTCTTTCGAATCTTCAAGACTCTTGTCGCGACGACGATACGCTACCGGTATTAATCGGCACTTCGGTATCCTCGCTGATCGGCGCGAATTGCTCTTCGCCCTCCAGTGTTCTGTAATCTGCGAATTCTATAACGTAAAACAAGAAACTGAGTCGAGGCTTGCGTTTCGAGCGAACAATATCGAATTTTATAATCAAACGTTAAATATTGAATTTAAAAAAAATTTTTTTGCTCACGAATCAACATATTATTTGCTAAAAATTCCATTTGACGAGTACAATTTTCAATAACGAATTAGTAGCGAGCAATATATTTTTAAAGAGTGATTATAACGTGACAATTGGTAATTCAGTTTTTTTTTTTAATGTAACTTGAAAAAAATATGTTTTGTCGAAAATTGGCTGAAAAAAATTGAGAATCGAGTTACTCACCGTCTCCGTAAGGCAGGGGCTTTATGAGAAACATCATGAAGAGTCCAAATACGGCGGATCCACCGCAAACGAAAGTCAAAATATCCCTGTAGTATGTTGGACATTCATCGGTGCAGCGTCTTAATGAATGTCATAAGGCGAAAAAAAAAAAATTAGTCTCACCCATCAAAAGTCGCAATAATAATAATAATAACAACAATAATAATAATAATAATATTTGTCAAAATACTTGTATAGAACTTTTGCTTACATGTATTGAATGACCATAACGAAAAGACCATTGGAGAGTTTGTCGGTGAAGCTCATGGCACCGTAAACGAAAGCGCCGCTCTCGGTGTTGTCCCCAATCAGATCGGCCGTTATTCCGAGACTCGTGACCAACATTATCGCACCGCTTGCCCCTGCGACAAACGAGCATTGAGAGAACTCTCTGAATCGATCCAGAGTATCGGCAGCTCTCCTTGTTTTTACGAAAATATTCTTTGTTCATTTTTTCTCACATTCCTTAATAATTAATTATTTTTCAAGTACCGGATAAACTTTGTGAAATTGTAATGTTACTTGGTGAGAGTGCGCCTGATTATATATATATATACATTTTTTTAGTCGAATTTGTTTCGAGTCGAAAATTCATTCGCAGAAAATCTGCACCGTTCTCTCAGCTGCTATTTCTCAAAGTACGTGAAACTTTTATAAAATCAACCAGGAATTCGTCACACGATAACTCTGTACTCCATGAATTATCAAAATTATTTCAATAGATCGGATGAAAAATAAATCGTAAGATTTTTTCAATCGTATATGCGCAAAAGAAAACTCAATAAAAAATGATGATTAAAGTATAAAGAAGAGTAAACAAAGAATTTCCTCTATTCAAATCAAGGTAGAGACAATTGGGAGTATAAATGAAATTTTTTTATTTCAAAATCTGGTAGTTTAGGAAAAAAAACATTTAGTACGTATTTTTTATTTTTTTATTTGAATCAAAATTGCCGTTAATATAAAAAATTGAAAAATGTAACATTATGACGTCACACATGTTACGCTATATCTATATATATATCAAAATCCGTAAAATTAAATTGCCTATAACAGGTGCGATTTTTCATTTTTAACGAAAAATAAACAAATACGTCCTCATTATTTTTACTTACTCTACATTATGCGCCCCAATGATTGAAAAAAAAATTTCATTCATACTCCTAATTCACGTAGATGCTAAAAAGTATTTTTTTTCGTTTACTTCATTGAAAAGAAAAATCATGGTACCCAGCAATATCGAGACAGGATAAATCTCGTACGTGGTGTAGGCAATTCCTCTGCCGAGCCATATCCACGTGCAAGCTGATATCCCAATCGTAACGCCGATCGCGTAGGATATCTTTCTGCCTAGTGTCGTATTTAGTCTCTCAATGATCAATGAAGTTACGAAGCTACTGACGAATATCGTGAGCGGTACAATGGCCAGCGAGGTTGCTGGCATTCTCAGTGTCTCATGCAAATACAGGGGTACATAGATTTGTGATATATTTACAAATAGACGAGTCGGCATATAAACACCGGCGACTTTATACAATTGCGGGTCCTTCAGTAGAGCGGACGCTGATTTTGTCGTTCTTCGCGAGTGTCCTGCGAAACGGGTAATCGGGAACGATCGATGCGAGAGCTTTTAAATTTTTTAAACACGATCGATTTATCGAGAAAATTTTTTTCGAAATTACCGGAAGACACATCGGGTGGTGTTTCACGAACGATCATGTGAAATATGAAAGATGTTACACCACCGATGGACAATCCGATGAGCATGATATTTTGAAATTTTTTTGCATCCGCCGGACCTATCTGCGCATCGGTTGCATCGCTCGTGATATGCAGTACACCCCAGGTGATGCAGTAAACAAGTACATTTGAGAATACTGTGAATGTATATCTGAGAATGGAGACGAATAGATTTTTCTTTAAGGATAATTCCAGTCGAAAAAAAAAAAGTTTTAGCGAGAATTTCGAGTAGCTTCGCGTTGAAGCAAAAATTTGAAAAAAAAAAAAAAATCAACCACCTTGAAGATGATAAATAATATCGATTTCCAATAGTAGGTAGAGTGGGCGGACAAGTGCAAATGCACTTTTGCAACTCGAATATGTAATCTTAATCTTAATTATATAATTGTAAATTATTGTATAATTCGTGATTAAATAAATAAAAATAAATCAAATCAAATAATAAAAATGCCGAAAAACTATCAAAAAATTGTTTAAACGATAAATTGTTGCAGAAATTTTCCGTAAAAATGTATTTCGATTATATGCAATAAGTTCCACAATTTTTCCGAATATACATGCGAATTTTTCAAGAATTTTCTTATGATTTTTTTATTTTTGTTTTTGAAAATTTTTAACCCTTAAATGGTAACGTGTTTTTCGGCACCTTTAAATCGTAACGGGGGGTCACTCGTCCCTGGAGCTTTGAAAAGTGCTCTAAAGTGCTCTAAAAAATTCCGAAAAATTCGTGAAATCTCATCGACTATCCTGGAATAAGGACCAATCACTATATTGCTGATTTGATCATTTGTTTAAACAATATACCCTACCCTTCTCTCTAAAGCTAGCAAGGGGAGACGGTTTGGGCGAGACACAAATGACCCCCCCCCCCCCCCCCCCCCCGTTACCATTTAAGGGTTAATTTGGAGAATTGCATGAAAAGTGGCGAATTTCGAATATGTTCCCGCACAAAGGTTTTATATTAACTTCACAAAGTATCTGGATCATCAAACGAATACTTTTATAAATACAATTTTTCAAAATTCTAAAAAACAAAAATTAAAAACCATAAGAAAATTCTTGAAAAATTTATAACGATGGTTAAATTCCATAGGGGTGTATAAGCTATACGCTTATACGTAACCGATACGCTCCTTTGTATATGCCTTTTTTTATTGTATATGCCTTTATATAGGCATATACAATATATACATTATATAGTATGTATATATACTATATATAGTATATACCAGTTATATATATATATATATACACACACAATATTGTATATTGTATATGCCCCTTTTAATACGTCCATCGTATTAAGTATTAAGAAAAATCGAGGAATTTGTTACATATAATCGAAAAACATTTTTACAGGAAATCTCTGCGACAATTTTTTTTTTTTTTAATTTATTTATTTATTTAATGGATGCTTTTGCCCTAGAGGTTTACATTCAGTTTAATTTACATCACAGTTAAAAGAAATTTTATTAATTTTAATAAATAATATTTAATTATTAATTTTATTTAATTTTTTTTTTTTATCTTTGCTTCTGACCTCTAGGACCTCCGCGGGTCGCAAAAGCCCTCGTAGAGCTTGCGCGCGATCTGTATCCTTGTATCCTACTTAAGCTACTTATACCCTACGATAATATCCTTATTTATTATATTGTAACATTTTGCTTATTGCAATAAAAACCGAGAAACTTTATCATTTTATCAGTTTTAATTTATAAGCAGCAGCATTGTTTAAACATATTTTTTAAACAATTTTTTGATAGTTTTTTCGGCATTGTTATTATTGGAAATCGATATTATTATCATCTTCGATATGATTAATTTTTTCAAATTGTTGCTTCAACGCGAAGTACTTGAAATTTTCACCAAAACTTTTTTCCACTGAAATTATGTGTGGCTCATGCATCCTTAAATTCGCATCGAGTTTATTAAGTCTTAGTGTGAAAATTTGGTCGAGGTACTTTTAATATTTATTCAATTGCGCGTCGTAGGATTCTCGAAAAATCGTTGATAAAATCATATAATAATGATAATCGTATAATTATATCGATAAAATGTGTAATACCTGATAGCCGTGAGTTCCGTTCTCTCGTGCTCGGTCGGCGTCAGATCAGGTATGAGCGAAAGATGAGAGATTTGCACCGAGGCCCATCCGAATTGAAATATAATGACAAACGCGGAGTAATAAATAAGCTGAGCCCAGTGATGAGTATTCTCGCAGCCTGCGCAACGCGAGAATATGAACGGAAAGGCAAAGAGAACGCAGATCGTACCTGTAAACGTTTAACGTCGTTAGGTCGAACGATGCGTGCTTAGCTTCGTAATTTTTTTAAAAATCATACGGACTCGCAATGACTCACCCAACAAGTGCCAAGTCTTCCGTCTGCCGTATTTACAAAGCCAAAAGTCATCGTTCATATCGGAATGTAGACCAACGAAGGGCGTAGCGAGAGCGTCGGCGATCTGACCGATCAGGAGAACCGTGCCCGACAGAACGGCACTGAATCCCAATACATAGTGAAAAAAAACTATGAGATAAGTGAACCACATGGAGGCGCAAATATCATTGAGAACATGACCGATGCCATAGGCAAATTTTTGTTTCCTCGTCAGCAATCTCACTATCTCCGTATAATCGTTTTCCAATGAATTACCAACGTTCTCCATTATCAACGAGAATGAATTATTACGTGGGATAAAATTTAATCGCAATGACACACCCTTGAATTGACACTTTTGACAACATTTGTTAAATCACTGTAACTATAATACATAAGCTCTATCTGTCCTTCAGATGGCCAATAAATTAATAATGACAATTCGGGTACACGATTGTTTCGCGGCTTTATCTATTGATCGATCGAAATTGCTCCCGTAATTGTTCGAGCCTCATTGCGTGCGCGAAAAATTACGAAATCGAATAATTGACGCGTCAGAAATTTTGAAAACGCGTGTGACATAACCTCTTTTACGATCAACGCGATTCTGGCGTTCGAAAGTTCGAAGCAAAGTGACGTACCGAAGTGACAGCGCATCACATGCTGCTTTTTTGCGTATGTAATTACTGATATGTGTATCATGCACGGTGGTATCATGCACCGTGGTATCATGTATATGGCAAAACAAAAACAAGGGCGATGAGATGATTGGTCGTGTACGGAAAGTTTAGTTTCATTTTTATTCATCGTGTATACAGAGATGAGTAGGATACTCATCTCTGGTGTATATCCATTACACATGTGAATATATTACACACAGAATTTCGACAAAACAAGTTAATCACTGACTCGTGCGATGCTTAATTAAATTATAATAATGAATCGATGAGCATCCAAATTGAATTTTCAACCAGTTTTATCATTGATACTTTGACAAAGAACTACGAGACTCGGACAAAATAAATTTATTTAAAAATTTCAGGGTATTTTATTACCGGACTCTGCGTCACACGAGTAAAACATTTTCAGATAAATTTGAAACATGCGAGAACACAAAGGTACTGGCTAAGGAGAAATAAAAAATGCAAATCCATTTCACATTATCATTATTATATTAACCTTCCACCGGCAATCTATGACGATATCGTCGTATATCTGACTTTGGCGGAATGGTCAAATTTACCCGTTTCGCATCGTTTCGTAATTTATATTTGTTAATTGCTCAAACATTTTGGAATGAAAACTGGTAGAATATTGAGATAAGACCCAAAAATGATTCCCTGATTTTTTTTGGGAATTTTCGGATACTCCTAAGTGGATTAAAATAGCCGATGACGATATCGTCATAGATTGCCAGCGGCGGGTTAAAAAAAAGATTTGGTTCTCACATTTATTACTCGCCACTGGTTTTTTTTTTTATCAGTAAAACATTTTCAGATAAATTTCAAACATGCAGGAGCACAAAGGTTAAGGAGAAATAAAAAATGTAAATCCATTTTACATTATCATTATTTATTATATCAAAAAAAACATTTGGTTCTTACATTTATTACTCGTCACTGGTTTTTTTTTTTTTTTTTTTTTCTCCAATGATACGCTTACAGTACATGAGTTCTTAAACTTAAGGAATGAAATACTTTAAATGCTCATACTATAACTATCAATCTCAGAATATTTGTCGATGAAAATATGAAATCTTTGTTGAAACTGATGAAAAAAAAAAAAAAAAAATCTTAATTCGGGATGAATACTGACAAGAGTGGCGATCCTTAAACGCGAAAACGAGAAGAAAAAAAAATCGTATTTTAAGCAGCTTTTACATTCTTGGAGCTCTTGTCCGAGGCTCTTGTAGACGGTTTCTGTTGTTCGACGCTCTTCGACGATTCGCCATCTTGTATAGCCGGTTTTCCCGTACTTTCAATCTGTATTACACGCTCCTTGGCGGCGGGATCGTGTTTTCTCGGTGCTTCGATGCTCAGTACACCGTCCGACGATAAGCTCGATTTTAAATTTTCAATGTCGCACTGTTCGGGCACGAGATACTTGCGTACAAATTGACGCGATATATAGCCGTGCTCGTCCTGTTTCTCCTCGTGTTTACCCTCGATAATGACGTTTCGATCGACAACCTTGACGCTCACCTCCTCGGGGGCGAATTGCTGAACGTCGAGGCTCACGTGAAACTTGTCCTTGTCGGCTTGAACCGTCGATGCACCCCCAGCACGACGACGCTGCGACAAGCTACGATCGTAAGGCTGATAATTGTGCGATCGTCTGCCAACCGTGGGTCTTATAACAAAAATTTCGGGCTCCGGCGATGGCATGATCGCCGAACGTAGCAAATCACTCGACAGTGGAAGCCCGAAATCTTGATGGGAAATACGATGAGGACGATCCAAATCTTCCCACCAGTTTGAGAACAACATCGGTATCAGAGACATTTTTCACTCTTTTGGCCTCGCGATTTTTCGATTTCACTCAACGATATTCTTTAACGGCTGTTTTTTTTTAATTTTATTTTGTTTTGTTTTATTTTATTTTTTACGAAATTTAAGCGCTTTTATAATTGGCTGTTTAGTCGCGATTCGTGCGCTCTATAGGTAGCTCAGCTGTATTCGTACTGATTGAAGCTGCTGAACGACGCCGGTTTATATATACTCGCCGGCCCTACACTAGCGACATAACCTCGAAACTTCTCGAGAACATGCGAACAGTCGCGAAGCTTCTAGAAACTTTGAGAAATGAAAAAAGAAAACGGTTTACGGGAACCGTTACGAAGATTCGTGTTACGGAATACAATTGTATATCGTGGCATTTATTGCATATATGAAATAATTATTTTAGTGAAGGCAGCTGAAAACATTATTGTGAGCGCAATGACTAGCAGCAGGGCGAAAGTTCTTTTACGCAAAGGAACAATAGTGTATGCGGTGGCTTCTGTGTGGATATGGGACGGGAGATTCGATTATTTTTTAACATTTTTGAGAATTTGTCACGTCATCGTGAATTTTGTTGGCAACTTTGTGATAGTGATAGTGTGTGCGATGAAATTAATAAAGGATTGATAATCTAGTTTTTGAGGTTGGTCGAATAAACGGCATTTGCCTATCTCTCTCTCTCTCTCTCTCTCTCTCTCTTTCTCTCTCTTTCTCTCTTTCTCTCTCTCTCTCTCTCTCTCTCTCTCTCTCTCTCTCTCTCTCTCTCTCTCTCTCTCTCTCTCTCTCTCTCTCTCTCTCTCTCACTCCCTCCTTCTCGAATTCCGTTACGTGCGCGTACTTCGAATGCTTCGAATTGCCTTCCCCCATTGCCTACGCAATCTACGCATTTACCGAAGCTCGCTATTCTTATATTTGAATAAAAAATTGTACGAAATTGAATAAACCTTTATTACGGTAAAATACATTTTACTTTCTCAACCGGTACTTCTCGAAAAAAATTATTAAATTATATCTTTGGATTTATAAGCGATTCCAAAGCTATTATTATAATATACAGCTGCTTCAGAGCAGGCTCCCTCATTATATCTGAAAATGAAAAAAATGCATTACTTTTTCGTTTTTTGCGTTTTCATATTGAATTTTTTTTTTTTGAACGAAATTTCAATGTAATTTGTAATCAGAGAAAAATTACTGATCAAATGAGGGATGAAAAAATATAAAGAAAAAAATGTTCACTTTTTGAAAAAAAAAATACCGAAATTGGAAAAAGCCAAACTTCGTGCCTGTTTCATTGATTCAGGCTTATCTGGAGTGTATTTTGAAAAGCTTTTCGAGTAGACTTATTATTAGAGAATGACGTTTGATTTATCCCGAAAGCTCAATTTTTCGTATTCGAAGGGAGCACTTCGAAAATTGGCGATTTTGAGTGCATGGAAAAATTAGCGTGAAAATTTTGTAAAAAATCGAAAAAAAAATCGTGCAAAAGTTACAGTGATTTTAGTGAACCCATTTTTTCCAAAAAATGAACAAAAAAAAATTTGCATTTTTTTTAAATTTCATTCAGGAGCCTGTACCTAAGTATTTTTTCCCTGCTCATAACGAATTCACTAAACATTTTCGTGAAAACCTTCAAATTCTATAAAAAAAAAAAAATTGCGAAATTTTTTTTCCCAGAAATTTAATTTTTCAAAAGTCGAGTCAAAATTATGAAAGAATTTTTTTGTTTAATTTCATAAGATAAGCGATTACATTTCATTTCAAAAGGAATCATTTCTAGCATCTTATTTCGACCGTTTATATGTTTATTTATCACGCCTATTACCAGAATTTAGGCTCTCTCCGAACAAGCTTACCAGAAATGAGCAGCGCGCATATCAAAAGGATTAGATTGAAGGAATATTAAAAAAAGCCAAAACTCACAACGATTTTTTTTTCCCCTTTATTCAGTAAACATTACGATTTTTTTTCACTACAAGATACACTACGATTATATGAATGTATTATAATTTTAGGAACACACAAAATTCTCATGACAGATACAAAATATATACGGCGCAAATAAATATGGCACCAATAATATCAAAAAATAATACATTTATTTTTTTTTCTTTTGCAATAATAAAATATTTTTCACAATTCAATTTTTCAACGGAATCTTCTTGGCTTCTGCTTCTTTATTCTCGTTTGTAATTTCCCGAGCTGGTTCTTCGGTGCGTTCGATCTCGATAGATCTGACACGTTTGTTCTCGAGTGCCTCGGGTTTTCTCGGTGCTGTTATAGTTAGCACACCATCCCACGATAGCGTCGACGTAGTCTTGTCAGGATCGCATTGTTCCGGTATCATGTATTTTCTCACAAACTGCCGCGACACAATGCCATGATCGTCCTCTTTCTCCTCGTGTTTACCCTCGATAACCACGAAATTATCGACGACTTTGATATTTATCTCGTCCGGCTTGAATTGCTGTACGTCCAGGGCAACGTGAAATTTGTCCTTGTCGTTATTCACCACGGACCAGCCTTTTTCGGCTTCCCTCATGAGATCGGCCCACGGACGATGATAATTTGGTATAAATCTTCGATCGTCGAAAATAGCCGGTGAAAAAAATTGCTCGGGTCTCAGTGCCATGGCAATTTGCTGATCCAGAAGTCGATGAGGACGCTCGAGGCTTTCCCACCAGTGAGAAAAAAGTTTCGGCACGATACTCATTCTCGAACGCATTCGCGATTCGGTTTTTAACTTTCGATAATTTTCTCACTTTTTCTTTTTTTTTTCCTTCCGATACTTTTCGTTTTCTCGCGCTACGCGGGTCGTGGAATATATATTTTTATTGAATTCACGACGAATTTTGTTTTGTTTCTCTGTCACCCGTGCCGGCCGGCACGGTTCTTATACCAGCCTCCCCACTTCGCGTTTTCATCGCAGCGACGCAATTTGACGGTTAAAGATTTTTACGCGTAGATGCGAGAGGACGGAGATGGAACGTGTTTTTTAAACTTCTTGAATCTTCGAGAATATAGTACATGATAAAAACAGACGGAAAATGTCTGATATTCACATAGATTTCGAGAAAGCGTCATATCGATGAATACACGAGCGATAATATGATAATTACTAAATATTATAGTAATTATTATTATAACTAGTTTATTATTATTATTACTTTTTATTAATTACTTTATAACGAATTTAAAGGATTACGTGGTAAATTCAGTATAGCAAAGAGAATGATATGATTTTTGTGTATACTCACATAATATATATAGTGCGTATATATGCGTCGTTATACCTAAAATAGAACGCAATTCTGTTCGGATCAATATATTTTTTTCTAACCCTAGCAAGCCACACGTAGTCTGGGGGACGGCAAAAACCATGTATTCCTTATGGGACGAAAAATAGGTGTGACGTTCCAGGGCTAACTGCGAATTTAGAGTGATACGTCAATTGTGACGAACATACCAGAACAAAACATTATATTACTGTAATTATACGTTATATACTAGGTTGCATATATACGTCTATATAGTTGACGATTTTGGGGTCTTGGAAAACTCATCGAAAATATTTTTTCCAAAAATTTCTTACATTTGACAATTTTTCAATTCCATTACAATATTCAAAAATTCAATTGAAAAACATCAATTCCATTATAAAAATTGTTAAAAATTCTTTAAAATAATGATTAAAAATACTAGTAATCGTTATCGTAGCTAGTTTTTATTATTATTATTTTTTTACGAATTGAAAGGATGAGTGGTAAAATTCAGTACGGCAAAAAGAACGATATGATTTCTGTGTGTATGTAAATGGTACATATAGTGCGTATATATGCGTCGTTATACCTAAAATAGAACGCAGTTCTGTTCGGATCAGTATATTTTTTTCTAACTACGAAGTTGGAGTGATATACGTGAATTGTGATGATCATACCAGAACAAAATATTATATTACTGTAATTATATGTTATACGGGTTGCATATATACGTCTAGTTGACGATTTTAGGGTCTTGGAACACTCATCGAAAATATTTTTTCCAAAAATTTCTTACATGTGACAATTTTTCAATTCCATTACAATATTCAAATTGAAAAACATGAATTTCATTATAAAAATTGTTAAAAATTTTGTAAAATAATTATTAAAAATAATAGTAATTATTATTATAACTATAGTTTATTATTATTATTTTATTATTATTTTTTTTTACGAATTTAAAGAATACGTGGTAAAATTCAGTATAGCAAAGAGAATGATATGATTTTTGTGTATACTCACATAATATATATAGTGCGTATATATGCGTCGTTATACCTAAAATAGAACGCAATTCTGTTCGGATTAATATATTTTTTCTAACTGCCGAGTTATTAGAGTCATACGTGAATTGTGATGATCATACCAGAAAAAAAATATTAATAGAACTGTAATTATATGTTATACAAGTTGTATATACATATATATATACGTCTGGTTGACGGTTCTAGGGTCTTGGAAAACTCATCGAAAATATTTTTTCAAAAAATTTCTTACATTTGCCAATTTTTCAATTTCATTATAAAAATTCTTTAAAATTCTTTAAATTAGTACAATATCATTGAGGCCCAGTTCCACAACACGACTTTAAACCTAGTTTATCGCAAAAACTCGGTTTAAAGACTGCCTGCGATTGGCTGAAATCAAAGTTAAACTCAGTTTAACCCTTAAACCTGGTTTAACAGCATGTTGTGGAACTGGGACTGATGAAGCATTAAAAATTAACCCTACATTACCACAGTTATTTTTTGTTTACGACTTTACTACACTGGGGTCCCGTGGACCCCATGCACATTTTTCCCCATGACTCCAGCTAAAATTGAGATATTTAAGTTTTTTTTTTTTTTTTTTTCAATCGATGGAGAATCAACTAGGGAACAGGTCTATGACAAAAAAAAATGATAGAACGAAAAAGCTCTGAGTTATACAGGTTTAAAGAAAAAAAAATGTCCAAAAACACGAAAGAACGATTTTGCAATTAGCCTGGAGTCCCTGGGTCCCCAGAGTGGTAAGCTCCAGGGGATTATATAAGGAATTATTGGCTGTACAATCCCAGCAAAATCTGGGCGAATTTGGAATGTCACAACTTCTATGCATAATATATATACACTTATTAGAGAATTGAAAAAGTGATTTTTATTGCGTAAAAGGGTCGAATATTGCCTAGAAATATGTTTTTCGGTACTTTTATTGAATATTTTGAGTAATTCGCGAATATTTATGATACTCGGCAGAAAACTTTTTTCTGCGCCGAGAATCCGACCAGAATCCAACCTTTAAAAATAAAATATATATTAAATATTATCAATATTATATAGCCCCTATTTACTAAATGGTAATTGAATACATGAAAATAGTGCGTATGATATCATATTTTTTAAATTTTATTCATTTTGAGCAGCATAAATAGTCGAAATAAGACCCGTGACCCCAAGCCGAAAACGCGGCAATATTACAGCGTATACCGCGCGCGTATGGTTACGTTGACATAGAATTGAAAAAAAAAATCATATGCCCGAAAAAAATTGGTGGCTGTTACTGAATTATAGTCCAAATTTCACACAGTTCAGAATACAAGTAAGAACAATCTGTATAATTTTCATCGTCTTGGCATTCTATTTTTTCTTGCACGTCTGTACATCCTTAAAACAAATATTTTATTAATATATAAACAATTGAGGGGAATTTATGGGAAAAATTGTTTGTAATAAAAAAAAAAAACGATCAGATGTCGCTATTCGTGTAAAAGAATAATTTTTCCGAATAATTATTTAACAGCATTTATTTTAAATTTGTTATTAATAAACTTTTCAGTATCATTGGTTGTCGAAACTCAAAGTATGCTGTGTCTTCGAGGTCTTAATTTTTTTTTTTTTTAACTCATCGGGATCCCTGGCAACTCATGATTATTACTTTTGAATAGGAACGTAAAGTGCACATCCTTATACGAACCGCTTCGAAAATCACGAATTAATTTTTTCGATATTAACCGTAAATATAAAAATAAGATTACGAAAAAAAAAAAATTGGTGCATAAAAAAACGGATTTATTTCATAATTCCAAGTTTTGGTTTAATATTTTTTTTTTTGCGCCAATTTTACTTCGCAAGTACGAATTGGGATGAAAGGGATTGGGATAATCGGAATCGTCGAAGATTTAAAAAAAAATCAACACGGAATAAATAATTTTTAATTTTCTTTGATTTTATTAAACTCTTACGTATTTATATTACAAAATATATAAAATAACGGCATGAAAACCATTGATGTACTACATGACAATGTATATATGTTTATAGGAACAAACGACCACCAATTATACGATTGGTTAACACGTTGATTTACAAGGGTCAGGTAAGACTAGTCAAAACAACATCTTTGCGGGTAAATTTGAATTTTTGAATTTTTATTGTTTGGCCGTTATCTTCCTGGCTCCTTGTTCCTGCTGCTCGTTTTCATTTTCTAATGCTGGTTTTCCCGTATGCTCGATCTTGATGGGCTTGACACGTTTGTTCTCGAGTGCCTCGGGTTTTCTCGGCGCTGTTATAGTAAGCACACCGTCCGACGATAAAGTAGAGGTCGTCTGCTCGGGATCGCACTGTTCCGGCACCATGTATTTTCTCACAAAATGCCTCGATACGATTCCATGATCGTCCTGCTTCTCCTCGTGTTTACCCTCGATTACAATGAAATTATCCATTATCTTGACTTTTATCTCGTCCGGCTTGAATTGCTGAACATCGAGGGCAACGTGAAACTTGTCCTTGTCATTTTTCACCATGGACCAGCCTTTCTCGGCCTCCCTCATGAGATCGGCCCAGGGACGATAATAATTTTGTTGAAATCTTCGATCGACGAAAGACGGCGGCAGAAGATCCTCGGGTCTCATCATCATGCCAAACTGCTGATCCATCAGTCGATGCGGACGCTCGAGAGCCTCCCACCAGTGAGAAAAAAGTTTCGGCACGATACTCATTCTCGAACGCATTTAGAATCTCGTTTTACTTTTTTTTTTTTTTCTGCTGCGATAATCTGCTTAAGCTTCCGATTGTATTTTATTTTTTAGTTTATAATTTGTATAAACTTTTCGGAGAGCGAGTTCACTCGTTAATTCGTGTGTCAGCTACGATTGCAGTTTGTCGTATGAGCCTCAGTGTGCCGACCGGCGAGCTTTTATACGTTTTCTCCCACTCGCCGTTTCTGCGACTATAGTGGCGCTAGTGCACGGTCCATGAGCTCAACGTACGAACGGGAGAAACAGAGATAGCGAGTTTTGTTTTGAAGGTTCACGAAACATCTAGCTCTCACTGGATGATTACGAAACAAATATATTCGTATAGACACATTTACATATATGTACATATACATACAATATTCAACGACTAAATAAAAGAGAGAAAAATTTTATTGTATGTGGAAACGCGAAAATTTTATATGGTTTGAATGCTTCACGAAATATTTAAATAAATAAATATGCTATACCGCGAGACGTAGTTCACCTAAGTTTTAAATTTTATCTATTTTCAAAATATAGATTTAAAAAAAAGAAAAAATTTCGGCAAAATGAATATATATATTTACGCCTTTATCTTCTCCCCCCAGTAAGCGTAAATGGCATCAATCTAGAACAATCGAGATACCTACAAAGACAGATTCTCTTTTTTTTATCTCATATTTTGCTTGTCTCAACCAGACGCAAATCGATCGGGCACGAAAATTCTGGCAACATCGCGATCCGTCCCGAAAGTTCTTTGCGTGCGTGTGTGCGTGTGCGTACTAAATTACCGGCCGGGAACGTTCGCAGCGCCACGCTCAAGCAAATACATAACAAGGGCTCGCCGGCCGGCAGCGATCAGTCGTGAACGAGCGAGCATTGCTATCTTATCTCGAACCTTCACAACCTTCAGCAAAAGCATATACGAAAAAAAAAAGAAAGACCCGTTAAAATTTTCAATACATTATAAATCGTGTCATGTCTCTTCTACCGATGCTTTATTCGAACTGGTGGGAGGATCTCGAATCCCCGCACAGTCTTGTCGATCAGCATTTCGGTCTCGGTGTTAATCCGGAAAATTTGCCGTTTTATCAATCACCCAGACGACACTGCTACGCGAATTCACCGAGATCGGGGGCGCTAACGACGAGATGCCCGATGGGCATTTACGTGAGACCATCATGGGCCGAAAAGTCACGTCAGATCGATGGTCGTGGCGCATCGACCGTTAAAGCTGAAAAAAATCAATTTCAAGTCTCGCTGGACGTGCAACAATTTATGCCGGAGGAGATAAGCGTTAAAGTCGTGGATAGAACGGTGATCGTCGAGGGCAAACACGATGAGAAGCAGGACGAGCACGGCTGGATATCGCGACAATTCTCCAGGCGTTATATCGTCCCGGAGCAGTGTGACATCGAGCAAGTCGTCTCGAAATTATCGTCCGACGGTGTATTGTCGATTACAGTGCCCCGCAAGGATGTCCCGAAAGTCGAGAACGAGAGATCCATCAAGATCGTGCACACGGGAAAGCCGGCTATACGGGAGAACGGCGATGCGGCAAAGCCGGCAGAGACTCAAGCGCCGAAGGAGAACGAGAAGAAATAAATAAAAAAATAAAAAATCATTCCATATCTCTCGCATTCGTGTAGATTCTTATTTTTCATCGTATTCTTAAATTTTCGACGCATATCGTGATGTAATTGCATTTGTATACGTAAAACTGACTACTGCCTAACAATAAAAACGTAATGATCCAACTTTCCTATTATTGTACGATTATACGTAAGTGAAATAAAGTATTCAATGTACCAAAATGATCACTTCGGTGTCTTTATTTCAGCGAAATATTACGGATATGAGCAAAATTGGAATTTCTTAATTTAAAAAAATTGATAAAAACAATTAGTATCGATTTAAAGAAAGAAAAAGCAAGTATAGCGAAATTAAATTTTGCTCGTATCCGGTTTCCCTAATAGTTCCCTCAGCTGAGCCTAGGATTCCTTTGTTCCTCCTGCAACGCATTTTGTCATATCAAATTGTACAACTGAACACGTCTTGAATTGTCTTAAAAAAAATTCCGGTAAAAAGATACAATTATTTGTTCACGGAGGAATCGAGATACTTCGTCTTCAAGGTGTTCTCTTACGCAGTAACGAAATCTTATACTCGTACGAAAGGCTTTGTATCTTTGACTATATACTATAGTCAAAGCTTTGTATAGTTAACGGTCGAGAAAAAACGTTATCGTCTACGAATATGTAATTACATATGGTGTTTTTTTTGCGACGCAACGTAAGCCAGAGGACAAAAGGACGATGGATACAATGCATGCTTTTTTCACGAAATTCTACCACTACGAATATATCCTGTATTGTCAGTTGGTCGCTGTGCATTCACTGTTTTCTCCCCACCATTGTGGGGAGAGAACGCACACACGCATGCCGAAATACCGGACGCTTTTATAAAGGGATATTTTTCGTCGCTCCTAGCAACAGTTCTCTCATAATCACCGGTAAACTCGCACGTATAAATACATATACGCCCTGTGTACGTTGAGATTTTGTTGATCGTACGTGTTAATAGTCAGTCGCGACGAAAAGATAAACAACGATTCGTGTGACAAAGAACGAAAAGTACGAGGATAATAAAGGGACATAATTTTTACTGTATTAAAATTGTAAGAGGACAACAAAGATTCATAATAGTAATTTAACAAAAATTAGAGCATCGGTGAAAACGCGTGTCTCATCGTCCGCTTTCAATTGTCCAAATTGCCCGCAAGATGTCACTTCTGCCAATGCATTATTCCGATTGGTGGGAGGATCTCGAACGTCCGCACAATTTTTTCGATCAAAATTTCGGATTATCCGTTGATCCGGAGGAAATTTTACATCGAGGAGGAGGCGCAATGGCTAATCGACACTCCGAGAATCTCGGTTATCCATTTTTTCGTCGTATGCGAAGACGCCATCATCCGTTTCATCATGCTCTCAGCCGAAGACACGGGGGGGCTAACAAGAGCCAGTCGTTGTCGTCGTCTCTTTGCAATACCGACAGAGACAAATTTCTCGTTAATCTGGACGTTAAACAATTCACGCCTGACGAAATAACGGTTAAAACGATCGATAAATGCGTCGTCGTTGTCGAGGCCAAGCACGAGGAGAGGGAGGACGAGCACGGCTGGATATCGCGAGAATTTACGAGAAAATACAGCGTACCGGCTAATTACGACATCGAGCAGATCGAAACGTTCCTGTCGTCCGATGGCATTCTCACGATTGCAGCGCCAAAGAAGAAATCGTACGGGGATAACGAGAGAATTATAAAAATACAGTATACCGGGGAACCGGCTATTCTCGAGCAGCAACAATCGAAAATGATCCAAGGTCAGGCCGAGGAATTATCGAAACGGGAGTATCAGCAGCAAAGAGAAGGGGGAGGACACATGAGTCAACAGCGTGGAAAAAAAATAACGGTCAAAGGGGGAACTTAGAAGAGGGGAGGAGATGATCAGCTGTGCGCCTTGTTCACTGTATTTTTGGCCTCTTTTTTTTCCTTCTGCGCCATATGAATAAACTGTTTACCTTTTTTTTCCTTCTTATATCTTTCTTTATTTCGATGCAAGTTTTTCAAAAATTTGTTTCGAATTTATATACATATTTTTTCACATTTTCATAATAATTTACAAAAACGCTGTATTCCATTTCATTGTAAACTACAATAAAGAAATTTAAAAACCAAAAATCCAGCGTTGTCGTCAAGTGTTTTATCGAAATCTGCTCACATGCATGCTGAGTGTGCCAAAACAGAGATAAAGAAGTATTTTCGTATTCTCGATTATTCTTTCTGGCCTCTCGAACGCTGTAGACCTTTCAACGGAAATTTTTTTCTCACAACGAGGTATATAATACCACCCGTTAGTAAATATTTTGAATTTTTTTTTAAGTTATATCGAGAATTTGCTTGTTATGATGAAAAATTTGAATCGTCGATTGTCGTGAATGATAAAAAAAAATTTCCAAAATAAATGCTTTTTTTCGGAAATTTATTCATCATATATTTTTAGAGGTTACGCATCAAAAGTGTCAAACAAAAATTATAACGCGTCAAAATGACACACGCAAAAAGCTAGAAAAATAAATAAGTACACGTTAAAAAGAAATTTAAAAAAATATACAATGGCAGTATATCGTCACCAGAAATAAGAAATATTTATAATCGTTAAACTCGCGACCACACGACAATGACTCATGTCTATTTACATGAGTATTAATAAACATTTATCAAAATCTCATACGTCTCAAAATAGAGGTTAGAGCACGGCGTATATATACGTGGCCTCGATTATATACATTTGTAACGCGGTAGAACCTTCGAGAGAATTTTTCTTTCAGCGAGATAACATAATGGAAAATAAAACCGCAGTAGAGGTAGTCAGCGAAGTTCGTAGAAATTTCGAGATTTTTGTAGAAAATTATATTCTCCTTTTGGTAGAAATCCACCAATAACGTTCAATTTTCTTACGAAAATGATGAGTTGGTTGATTAGTCATCCAATAATAATCTTTATTCGTATCCCTGCTATTATTATTGTTAAATTATATTATTATTATTATATGTACCGGGCTAACGCGTCGTGTATATATCGATGGTTAAATTCCATAGGGGCGTATATAAGCTATGCTTATACATAACCTCTACGCCCCTATCTCTTTAGTCCATCGATACATATTTTTCGGAGACGTTATTGATCTGCAACAGTTTCGAGAAAAGACGCGTAATTTCGCACTATGATATATACACATATAAATAATCTTTTCGTATCAGCAGGAGAGTATAATGAACCTAATAAATCGCTGGTAAAAAAAAACGGCTGACGAAAATAAAAACATGTTCTCTCGCCATAAACGGTCCTATCGATCAGTGTGTAATGCGCCACACACGGATACAACACAAGTAGGACGCCCGTAAAAGCAACGGATAGAATCAACGAATGTTCTCGAGACTCCCGAACGCTTCATACAAAGTAAACGAATTTTTTTAACTTCTATATATGTATATATATATGCATCGCGCACATCTTTTATTTCTTTTTTTCCAACTAAGAAATTAACGAAGTAATAATTTAACGATCATAGATTTGTCATGGCATATAATGTATTGCGTAGAAAAAAAAGAAAATTCATTGAAACGGAATAATAATGCGTCTCACGATAAAAGATGAGCTGTTTCGCTGCTCGCCGGCGAATATATAACACGCTATATATCGCCACACTACATCGATATTACGCTTTTATCGTTTTTCCTCATAAAATTTCAGATAAATCGAAAAAAATCTTTGAAATATTCGTAATAAAGGTTACTACCACAAATAACAGACCACGTTTCAACTTTTTATCGTAGTATTTGTGTAGTCCAGACTCGAAGTTTCTTATCGGTCGAGAATATTCTCGGTCTTTCCAAGCCGGCCGGCTCGCCGGCTATATAACCGAGGCGCTCGAACCGTACCGGCATCAGTACACAAGCAACCGTCAAAGCAGTCATTTCGAAGTGAAGCAAAGTCAAAGCGACACAGCTCTCTGTGAAACCGTTACTTTTAAAGATTTATCGAGAAGAACGTCTGTGAATCGTATCGTCGAAAAAGTTTTTCGTCAATTTATCGTCGGAAAAAAAAAAACTGAAACAAGTCAGACTCGAATTTGAGTAAATTAAAAAAAAAAAAAACAAACAAAACTAAAAATGTCTCTCGTACCATTGCTGTTCTCCAACTGGTGGGAGGATCTCGATCATCCGCACCGAATCTTCGATCAAGATTTTGGTCATGGATTGCAGCCCGACCAATTGTTGAGCCCGTCCGTTCTCGACAGATTCATGATTGTCCCAAATCACAGCCGCAACAGCGTGAGAAATCCTCTTCTCTATCTGCGTCATCGGGCCAATGATCTGGCGAGACAGACCGGTGCTGGAACTTCGACCGTTCAAGCCGACAAGGACAAGTTCCAGGTACGTAATTTTGAATTTATCCCCGTAAATTATCGCAATCCAGAAAGTAACGATTTTTTTTTTTTTTTTTTCTTTTTTAAACATATAACCGAAATATTCGGCAATTGAACAAAATTTAATTTCAATTTCAATTAAATTTTTTCCGTTTTTTTTTTTCCCCCACTTTTTTGCACAAATTTCAATTTTTATTGAAAAATCTGACATTTAACTTGACTGACTTTCGGATAATGTTCTAGATCAATCCGAGAAGTGATCATGATTTTTTCCCGATTTTTTTTTTATCAAAAGTCCCGAAAAAATTTGAGAAATTGGAATGTTCCGGAGGGTTAAATTACAATTTTATGGCGATCCATGGAAAAAAAAAAAAAATTCAACCCAAAATTCGAGAAATTATGAAAAAGTATTGACGAAGGAATTTTTTTTATCGCTGAATTTCCAGGTCATCTTGGACGTTCAACAATTCAAGCCGGAAGAGATAAATGTCAAGGTCGTTGACAAATTCGTGACCGTCGAGGCCAAGCACGAGGAAAAGCAGGACGAGCACGGCTGGATATCTCGTCAATTTGTGCGCAAGTACATGATACCCGAGCAATGCAACATCGACGAAGTTAATTCGACCCTTTCGTCGGACGGCGTTCTCACCATCACGGCGCCACGCAAAGATTTGCCGAAGCTCGATAACGAGAGGCCGATCAAGATTCAGCACACGGGAAAGCCTGCCATTCAGGAGAAGCAGCCCGCAAAAGATACCAAATGCGATGAGAAAGCTGACAAGGCTCCGAAGAAGTGAACATATTTAACTTCCGTTTCGTATATTCAATAATATAAACATTCGTACTTTCATGTTCCTTAAAAATTGTCGTTATTTCAACATTTATCTTCGAAAGGTATTCAATGTAAGACTGAAGGATTTATAATAAACTTATAATATCTGCTTAAACCATAATCCTCTCGCTATTGTTTTTATTCTTTCTTCCACGCCTGAATAATCGAATTTAACTCTGCGTGTTAATGCTGCGTCTCTGGAGGGAATGGTTGAAATTTCAATTTTTCCCACATTTTTTTGCACAAATTTCAATTCTTATCGAAAAATCTGTTTGATATTTCACTTTACTGACTTTTGGCTAATGTTCGAGACACTCGGAGAAGCGATCATGATTTTTTTCTCAATTTTTTTAAAGTCCGTAACAATTTGAGAGATTGAAATGTCCCTTCGAAGAAGCGAACATATTTAAGGAGTTTCGGTACAGACCGGCGACGGGGAATAAGCGGAAACGAGGGGGTGCGGCGGCGCGCGATGAGCGGGGCATGCATAAAACAAAAGAGAGTCCGACCGTTCATGCGCTATACCCGTGGATATCGGAGCTTATGTTTTGGCTTGTAACTAATAAACCAGATGGACAAACCTATTCAAATTTGTTCACAGTCATAATTAAAGATCTAATAAAGATCTGACATAAATTTTATGCGGGTGGTAGTATTTTAATGGAATTGACAGCTCAAACAAATATTGCTCGCCATTTACTCTCGTGTATAAGCCAAATTTTCGAAAATTATTTTTACAAAAACGACATGGAGGATCGACTTGAAATTCGAGCGGTTCACGTTTTATATATTTGTCACTTATTAAAAAAAAAAAAAATTGAGTTGATGGCAGCATTTCCAATAGGTGTACCGAAACTCTTTAACTTCCGTTTCGTATATATTCAATATTATAGTATATTAATATATTATAGTATAATATAATATAATGTAATATAATATAATATAATAGTATATCAATATTATAGTATATTAATATAATATTATATTATAATATTATATTAGTATATTCGTACTTTCATGTTCCTCAAAAATGATTTCACATTTATCTTCGAAAGGTATTTAATATAAGATTGGATTTATAATAAACTATAATATCTGCTTAAACCATAATCCTCTCGCTATTGTTTTTATTCTTTCTTCCACGCCTGAATAATCGAATTTAACTCTGCGGGTTAATGCTGCGTCTCTGTGGGAATGGTTGAAATTTCAATTTTTCCCACATTTTTTTGCACAAATTTCAATTCTTATCGAAAAATCTGTTTGATATTTCACTTTACTGACTTTTGGCTAATGTTCGAGACACTCGGAGAAGCGATCATGATTTTTTCTCAATTTTTTTAAAGTCTGTAACAATTTGAGAGATTGAAATGTTCCTTCGAAGAAGTGAACATATTTAACTTCCGTTTCGTATATTCAATAATACAATCATTCGTACTTTCATGTTCCTTAAAAATTGTCGTTATTTCAACATTTATCTTCGAAAGGTATTCAATGTAAGACTGAAGGATTTATAATAAACTTATAATATCTGCTTAAACCATAATTCTCTCGCTATTGTTTTTATTCTTTTTTCCACGCCTGAATAATCGAATTTAACTCTGCGTGTTAATGCTGCGTCTCTGAGGGAATGGTTGAAATTTCAATTTTTCCCACATTTTTTGCACAAATTTCAATTTTTATCGATAAATCTGTTCGATGTTTCATGTTACTAACTTTTCGATAATGTCCCAGAAACTCCGAGAAGCGTTCACGATATTTTTTCTCCGATTTTTTTTCAAAAAACCCGAAAGAATTTGAAAAATTGTAATTTGTCCCTTATTAAAGCTCCAGCGTTCGCAACGAAGGCCTGAAAAAGTGTTTCCCGCGGAGGGTCAACAATTAGACCGAGATATTTCGTCGACTAAAATTTATTCCATGGTACACATTTTATACAAACTCTCTTAAAAAGTGTACAATCGCATTACAGGAATGTAATATTATCATGTCGCGAAGGTGCGCATTGCCTCGCAATATTTGGGGAAACAGCTTGCCATCGCTAGCGGGGTAAAATGGAAGCAAAAATTTTAGCTCGGCGTAACATATATATATATATACGCGAATTATATCCTTGCTGCGAAGCTTCAACGAGATCTACAGCCCGAGGGGTGTGGGGGAAGAAATGAAAATAAAAAATTATTATCATTATTACTATTCTATAGCGAGCGAAAAGTACGAATAATTCGATGATTGCCTCGCGAAAGGTCATATTTAAATTCGATTAATCCTCTATTTACATCGTACAAAATATATATTTGTAAATTTTTCATATTATTCGCCGTATCCGTATATATAGTATATAATATATATACTATATATATTATATATAGTATATATATATACTATATATATATATATATACTATATATAATATATATATATATTTAGTATCAGCTGTCCTTCAAGACCTCTTTCAATATCGAGCCCGTATTTCTCGATGGAACAAAGTCCGGAAAGGACGGAAGGGTAACACCGCTTAACAGAAGACCGGATTGCGTCGACGACGAAGAATGCTGACGGCTGTGGCCCGGACGTGAAAGAGACTAGAAAAAAAAAATTTTTTTTAACATATTTCATTACCGTTTTGATATATTGTAAATTTTTTTTTTTTTTTTTGCCATCGTCGACTGAAATTCTTACAGAGTTGGATATTGTCAGAGCTGGCAATTGAGGCTTTGGCTTGGACTCGTTCTCCAAGAATCTTACAAATGCGGCGGACAATGAAGCTTCTTGATCCTGGAAAAAAAGAAATATTATGGGGATTCGATCGGGGGGAACATTTGAAAGCAATTCAGTTCTTTCAATCGTATCATTGGATTGAAATTTTTTCAACGAGTGACACGAAACTTTGTTGTAAAAAAAAATATTGAAATTTCGTTGATTTCTTCCCCCCCCCCCACAGTAAAATTGAGCGATATGAGGCCAAAACGATGCGGCTAGGACGAACCTTGTTGGGCGTTGAGGCACCGCCGCTGCCCAATAATCCAGAGAACCATCCACCGTTAGCGGCTGGATGATTCAGGCCAATTTTATCTCTCTCCGATTCGTCGAATTCTAAAACAGTCGCGAAGACACGCAGCACCGACGATTTGTCCATTGTCGAGGAGTTCAGGAAGCCCAAAAGTAAATTTTTCACAAGGTTTCTGTGAAAACGTGAAAAAAAAATGAATAGAAAAAAAAAAATTAATTGATACAAAAAAGCTGCTCGATGAGCATGAAATTGATGGATCGTCGAGAGGCTAAACGGAAAAAAAAAAAATTCTCACTTGTCAACTTTTCCTTCCTCGCTGCTCCTAGCTTCCTGAATTCTCTGATCCGCGGTATTCACGAGCTCGCCGAGTCTCGCCACTGCAAATTATATATATTTTTTTTTTTTTTTTCATACAATCATATCGCCCAAGAATCCCACAAACGGATTTAATTGATTACAAGAAAAAAGAAAAAAAAAAAAAAAATTAATTAAAATATCGAGAATTATTGAATTAACATCAATCGATCGTGTATATATATATATATACGTTATACTTAAATTGTTTTCGTACGAGTGTATATGTGCACACGCGTATATTTTCGCTTCTCGTGTCGTGTGTAATATTTGGATTTTGGTTTTTTTTTGTTTGTTCGTTTGTTTGTTTGTTTTGGTTTTGGTTTTCGGGCAGCAGGCTGGCGTCTCGCAAAGACATGAGCGCAAGTATAACACAAGTACTGGCAGTCAGGATCTACACCAGTACCTGATGTAATACTCACACCCGTGCCCTAATTTTTCATGCTGCATTCTCTCTATTCATTATCATATCTATAATTATTATTCTTTGTTTTCTCAAAATAATACACGCATAAATATATATTTTTCGTTCTTCTCTGATTCATGCGATTCTAAGGGAACTGGGATGGAAAATTTTTTTATTCATGCCAGGTACAGCGATGCGCTAAAAAAAAAAACAAAAAATTGGATACGGGAAAGAGGGATCGAAGGGAGATTCTCTCGAGTCTTTTTTTTTTTTCTCCCCCGCAATTGCGCGCTTGATCTCATATCTGTAGGATTGTGGTAACGGGTGGGAAATCCCACACGGTAATATGAACAATTGAAATCAAATCCGCTCACAGTTACCACATGAGATTACACACTCTTGCGCTACCAAGCACTGTGTAACTCTCTTTATATACATGTATATATATATATATATATATATAAATATATATTCGCTGTTATTTCATATTCAATGCTGCAGCAACGTAAGCTCTTTAAATGAGAAAATTGATTAATCAAAAAGATATGATAAATCGAATAAATGTGTCGACTGAAGAAACAAACAAAAAAAAAAGAAAAAAAAATTTCAAAATAACAGCTGTTGTTAGTACAAGCTTTTTAACATTGAACAAAAAAAAAAAAAAAAAAAAAAAAAAAAAAAAAACCGTTGGTTTCCCCATCGGTGAGCACGGAGCATGCTTTTACATTCCGCTGTCCTTTTTTTTTTTTTTTTTTTTTTCAAAAAATTTCTACAAATTCACAGCGTCGCGCGCGCTCGATGAAAATTCTTTTCTCTTTGAAACTCATCCGCGCGACTGAAAATATCGCCATCGGATAATCTTACATATATATATAGCAAGTTTTGAAAATGTTAAACCTCGAGATCCGGCTGCTCGTTATTCGATCTATTATCCGTGCGATCTTAAGATCGCTGATTATTAATGACAAATTTAGTTAAACCATAGGAAAAAAAAAAATATGTAGAAAACGGAAAAAAAAAAAACCAGCACCCAGCGAGAGATGGCAATGGGCGAGAACGCGAAGATGTGTGTGTGTGTGCGCGCGTGGTTTCTTTTTTTTTTTTATGTGTGAGAAAGGCGACGAAACCAGTTCGCAGCCGGATACCAGCCAGAATCCTGGGCTAGCTTAACAATATCCCAGAATTACCAGCTGATATTTGACTACGTCACCAGAGATTGCATGTGCGCGCTTGCGTTCTTTTTTTTTTTTTTCTTTTGTTTTTTTTTTTTTTTTGCGGGATTAGTCACACACGTTTCAAACCTCGAGTTGGATGTACTTAAGAATTAACGAAATGGTGTAGATCAGTGTAAATGAGAACGCGTGAGGAAGGAAAACGAAAAACAAAAACAAAAAAAAATTGTTTCACGCAGCGATGCGTATTGCGACGGAATATTCCTCGCTGCGATGGAACGATGAATGGATTTTTTTTTTTTTTTTTTTTTTTGGGATGATGATCGAAGAGACTTTGCGAATAAACATTCAGGAGAGGCTCCGGGTATAGTAATTCACTCGATTAATTTACCATGCGCTAAATACTACGAGTATAACATTGATCCTTACGAGCTAGAGATTAAAAAATTTTTTTCTACGGTGCCATGTGCAGCTAAAATGAATTTTACGGGAAAAAAAAAACAAAAAAAAAAAATTATTAATTGCGCAATTGATTAATTACCTTCTTGATTGAGCTCGTTGATTCTTTCGCTCTTCTTGTCGAGCTGCTCGCTCAAACGCGAGGCCGCTTGCAGGCATTCCTTGGCCTCGCACAGCTGGGTCTGTTATAATTGATTATTTATATATATATATATAGTTATAATTAATATAGTTATAGTTATAATAGTTATAATATATAGTTATAATTGATATTTTAACACTTGAGAATTCATTATCAACATAAAATCCATATGCAAGAAAAAAAAAAAAAAAACATAAAATCAACATAAAATATCCAGGGGAAAAGGACAAAGCAGAAAATTATAGAGGAGTATCATTATTAGATGTAGGATATAAATTGTTGACAAAAATGATGACGGAAAGGAAGCGAGCGGAAAGAAAAAAAAAAAAAAAATAAGTTAAGGGAAAGCCAGGCAGGTTTTAGAAAAAGGAAGAGGGGCCACAAGAGAAATTGAAAACGAAAGGAGGGAATTACGTAGGAGGGAATTACGAATATACGCGTGGCGTTCGTGGATTTTAAGGCGACTTTTGATGGAGCATACGGGGAAGGAATGATGAACAAAAAAACTGAAGGAGAAAAGGAATCGAGGGATGCTGAAAACAATAAAAGAAATTTACAAGGAAACAAGAGCGGAGGTGCAAAGCGCGAGGAAAAATTAGTGAAAGTTTCAAAACAAGACGAGGATTTGGGCAAGGATATGGACCAAGTGCGGTATATTATTTGATTTATATATGGACGATTCAGAGGATAAGTGGGAAAGGAAAAAATGAGGGAGCAGTGGTGATAGGAAAGGAAAATAATTTTGCGATAAAAATATGCAGGCGATGCTGCGGCAATTGCGAAGACAGGGGACGGCGAAGGATAATTAAAGACTAAGAGATAAAGGGGCGAGAACATTTTAAGGATATGATTAGAAAGTAAGCAAAGGAATATATAAGGACTTTTTTTTTTTCTTCGCTCTTACCACTCAAAACTTTAGATTTTGACATCAAAGAGGTCCTCGTTCAAGGAGGGCGCTGTAGCTTGAAGTTTAGAGGTCGCTCAACGAAGATTTAGGTTTCCCATTTAATTGACACGTAAAAAATATTGTTTTTCGTTGAAAATGATGTCAGGCAATCAAAAAAAATTGGCGATGTCTGGCGTTTCTTGGCTTATTTGACGGCATGACTCATCCCCTAAACGATGATGGGTCGTTTTTCGACTTACCTTGTTCCAATTTATTTTTTTACGCCACTTTTCCATCACAATAGTCACTTTTTCAAGTTTACAAAGTCTCCAAGGTATCAACGAGTCCAAAATGAATTGCTACAAGTATTGATTGTTGATTCGAATATGAATAATCAATTCAAAAAATTGGTAAAACATACGAAATTTCTCAAAATGAACATGGTTTTTTTGAATAAAATTGAATTCCGTATTTCCGTATCTTCAATTATAAGAATAAGCCAAGAAACACAGACATCGCCAATTTTTTGATTGCCTGACATCATTTTGAACGAAAAAAAAATATTTTTTACGTGTCAATTAAATGGGAAACCTAAATCCTCGTTGAGCGACCTCTGAACTTCAAGCTGCCTCTTTAATGTCAAAATCTAAAGTTTTGAGTGGTAGGAGCGAAGAAAAAAAAAGTCCATTTTCGACACACCCTAGAATATATACGCTGTTGTATAGAATTTTGTAAAAAAAAACTTGCAAAAGTTATGCAAATAAAACTCCAATACTTTCTAGTTTGTTGAAAAATTTTCTGCAGAATTTTCTTATTCGATGAAAAAAAAAAAAACCCAATTTATAATTATTCTCTCTGGGTAACGTGAGATTTGTGATATTTTGAGATTATAACAGACCAAAATCCAATTTATACATGCGATCGAGCAGTTCGACGTGAAATTTGAAAAAATTATTTTCGAAAAATTCGACAAACCCTTGAATCTTAAATGAAACCTGACATACCCTGAGATTAACGATCTCGTTTCTAAGATCTTCCTGCTCCTTGTACGAAATGCCGAGCTGCTGTCGAAGTTTCTCAGTCGCTGAGCGAATGTCGTTCTCCTTGTCTGGATAAATATGAAATTTCATACGAGAATTATTTGAGTTGAATAAAAAAAATTTGAGTTGGATAAAAAAATTTAAAAAATTCTTGTACCGAGAAATTTTCAGTGAATCTCAACGAAAATCGAACTCCGAAAAAAGTCAATCCATATTTAAACCGTGAGAAAATTAGCTCTGAGCGATAACAGAGAAAAAAAAATAGCAATGAAGCAATCGAAAAGTAAAATTGCGAAAATTTTTTTTCTCTCAATGATCTTTCGAAAAAAAAAAAAAAAAAATTACATCCCAAAATGAAATGTTTAAATTTTTATCGAATTGGTCGATCTTATCGAGTTTTCACCTTTTTTTTGGCAATTATACTTCCAAAAAATATTCTCCGGAACAATATTTTCAAATTTTTGGATTTTTTTAACGTCGGAGAGTCGTTACAAAAGCCCCGAGAGCTTTGACGATGCTCTCGTTAACCCTTTGCGGCATAGTGGGACACCAAAGTCCCACCTTTTTTATTCACAACTTTCCTCGGTAGATTTAATGCTTTCCAAGTAACATCCACGAATCTTTGTACTATAATAGTGGAAGCATCGTGGAATGTGACAAAAATGATGATACATGCAGTTACGCAAAATTACAAACAATTATAAATAAATAAATGTCAAAAATCGTTCATTTTTTTTAGAAAAACAATCATTTTCGAACGAACTTTTGGGTAAATTGCAACCAAATTTGGTACTCGGGAGTTTTGGGGGTCACTGATTACGAATTTGAGGTCCATTTTTAAAAATTAAAAATGGCGGATTCAATATGGCGGATGAATTTTCGAAAGTTCATTGGATTCACGTGAAACTAGTTACTCGGGGGTTTTAGGGATCGCTGATTACGAATTTGAAATCCGTTTTTGGAAATTAAAATCGGCGGATTCAATATGGTGGACGAATTTTCGAAAGTTCATCGGATTCACTTGAAACTAGTTACTCGGGGGTTTTCGGGGTCGCTGATTACGAATTTGGAAACAGTTTATAAAAATTAAAAACAGCGTAACCAATAAGTCGAAAGAATTTTCAAAGAGATGAATTCTCTGAAATTCCATTATCTAATTCTTAGCTCACTCTTAGCATTACCCACAACTAACGACGCGGACGTGGTAAGCTACTAGTTGCTCTTTTTTTTTAAATTTTTTTTTGTTTTTTTTTTTTAATTTTTTGTTCTTCGTTTTTTTGTATTCTCTAGTTTTGGACAAACAATCCAACTAACTTCGTTAGTTGTGGGTAATGCTAAGAGTGAGCTAAGAAGGCAGTATTTAGAATAGGCAACGTCACATCTACAATGAACCGATAGAAAAGTACATTTTGGATATTTATTTCTTAATAACTGCTCTCACATGCTTCGAACCTGTACTTGTAAGGATTCAAAATGTTTCTTATAATATTTTCTCTTACTGTACCCATTTTTTATTGAAATCTGAACGGTAAATTTTGAAAAAAATACGATGAAAACTGTGATTTCTCATTTAATGTATGAATTTACTTAAATGTATGAAATTACAAATGTTAATATCTTTTTTCTTGTTCTCTGTGGAATTTTAAAAATTTAACCGAATCTTTTTCTCATCATAATCTACCGCTGCGCCAAATTTTATTAAATTCCGAACGGTAATTATATAATCGACAGTGCTGCATTGAGCAAAAATCCTTACCTCGCTGAAATTGTTCAAGAACGATTTGCAAATTCGTGAGGGACGCGGTGTGCGACAAAACTTTGTCCTCGGCGGCTGACAATTTTGCCTGAATCTCGTCTCTCTGCTGCACGATTAGTGACATTTGCTGCTGAAGCGTCTCTACCTGCTGATTGGCTCTTATACTCGCCGATGTATAAACGGTCGAGCTATTCTGAGCTTTTTCCTCAGCCTGAAGTAGCTTTGATTCCAATTTTTTACGATTTTCCTCCGCTATCAAAGCCTCCTCGGTATAACTAGCCTCGATCTCCATCAAATGAGTTCTCAGTCTTTCGAGCTCTCTCGCGGCGTTTGTTTCCCTCGATTGGCTCTCGTCGAGCTGATTCTGCATTATACGATTGCTCGATTGTTCCTTAATAAGCGCAGCCTCGAGGGCATTGCATTTTTCATTGATCAATGCTGCCTGTCCAATTTGCCGCGAATGCTCAACGATATTACAGGCTTCATGAAAATTCTGTGATTCCTCGAGGCTTTTCAAGCGCTTGCGCACTACCTCGAGCTCATTGCGCGACCAAAGTATCTCCGTTTCTTTCTCGCTGAGTTTCAATGTTTTTTCATCGATCTCGGCCCTCATACGCTGTATATTCGTCGTTTGCTCGTCGAGCAATTTAACGAGTCTCTGTATCTCAGCGTAATATTGCAAATTCGTGTTGTGCTTATCCTGAACGAGACGCACGAATTCCTCGCGCTCGTTTTTCAGGCTCTCCAGTGAATTTTCCTTCTCGTCGAGTTTTCTCGCCGCGTCCGCGTCGATCGTCGATTTTAAATTCACAATTTCACGATCTTTTTCACCGACGAGACGCGAAAGTGTCTCGATCGTTTCCTTCGCCATCGACGAATTCTCATCGACTCGCCGCAGCGTTGATTCATGCTCGACGATGCTCTCCCTCAATTCGGCGATCAATTTTTTCGCCACGTCGCTGCTTTCGCGCAAATTATTATTTTCCATTTCTCTGCAAGCGACAATCTTTTCCAATTCGTCGCAACGTTTTTCCATCTCCCCGAATCTCTTTTCGAGCATCATCGCCTCGTCGGAAATTTTCTCAAGATTCGCGCAACGCTCTTCCGGTAATTTCATATCTTTCTCATCGTCGCGAAGCTTCGTCAATTCTTTTTCTCTCGATCGTGCGGCTTCCTCGAGTGAGCTAATTTTTTGCCGCAAAATTGTCAAATTTTCATGATCGACGGTGCGAGCTTCGAGTTTCGCGCTCGCCAGTGACAATTCGCGCTCGAGTCGATCGCGTTTTTCCTCCGATTCTTCGAGTTTCGCTCGATAATCGTCGATTCTTCGTTTCTCCAATGAAAAAACGCTCTTCAGCTGCGCATATTCTTGGCTCAAGAGATTAATCTCGGTCTGAAGCAATTCGATTCTTTCGCTCGATTCTTTCTCATTGGCGCTCGATTGCTCGAACAATTCGCCGTTTTCTCGGCCAAGTCTGGCGTTCTCGTCACCGAGCTCCGAAGCGCCGATCTCGAGATTCGAGTATTTCACGAGACAGGCATCGAGCTCGTTTCTCATATTCATGAGATCGTAATTCAAATCGTTTCTCTCGCGATTCGACGCTTCCAATTTATCGCGAAGTTTCGCGAGAGCGTCGCTCGTCATTTTTTCCGATGAATTTTCACGCAGTACCGCAAGTTCGGCGTCCAAATTTTCCTTCTCCGCGGATAACGCCTCGATATCGAGCTCGAGCTCGTTCCTCGCCTCGTTCACGCGGACAATCTCATTTTCCAGATTTTCGATGATTTGGCGCGATTTTGCAAATTCGCTGACTAAATCGCGAATCTCAATGTCCCGTGATTCGATCGTTTTTTGAAAATCGGATTTTTCACTTGCACGCTCGTTCGCGTCGCGTCTCATCGAAATTTCGAGATTATTAATTTTCGAGCGTAGCTCATCGTTCTCGACGAGACAAGCGCTCAAACGAAGATTCGAATCATCGAGCTGGATCTCGCTGCTGTCAATTATCTTCGACGAATCATCGCACGGCCGCTGATTCGCCAAATTCAACAGTCGCCTCGTATTTCTCACCTCGGCCTCGAGATTTTCCTGATTTCTCAGACTAGCCTCGAGCACGCGAGTCGCCCGTACGAGCTCGTTATTTCTCGTTCGCAGAGCCTCGCGCTCAGCAACGAGCTCGCCAATCTCCTGGCTCATCGTTTCCGTTTCCGTCTCGAGCGAGGCTACTCTCTCCTCGCTGGCTTCCGGTATCGACGGTAAACTCGACTTCAAGTGCTCGATTTGCATCAGCAACGACTCGATATTCGTTTGCATTTCGTAACAATCGTTTCGCAATGAATCTCTCGTGTCCGCGGTTTCCCTCGATTCACGGCTAAGATCGTTGAATTTTTTCTCAAGAATTTCTCTCTTACAAACCTCGTCGCGATACTCTTTCGCCAGTGTTACGAGCAACGTTTCATTATCACGCTGCGGGATATGAAAATTTTTCAATATATCGCCGACTCGACGGGTCAAATCAGCGACGATTTCGCTCTCGCGCTGCTCAGCATCAGAGTTGCCGATCTCCGTCTGAGATTCCTCGTCGATATTACGAGTCATGGTAGTTTGAAAAATTGGAATTTTCATGGAATTCTCGATTTTACGAATTTCCGTATCGTCGTTGCACGAAATTTCGACATTACGAGAATTCACGGGGCTCGTTTCGCTCGCGCTTAGCTCAGTTTGAATTTCTTTGTCAATGCTGGGACTCTTTGTTGGCTTTTTGCACGTGAGATTCTCCGTTATACTATTGTTGTTGTTAGCTTCGATGATGCTAACGTTGCTCGAACGATTTTCCAAAAATTGTAATTTCGTTTGAGCCTCGTTGCACTCGACGTAGAGCTGCTCGTAAGCATTTTTCAATGATTCGTGCTTTTTTACAAGCTCGTCCTTCATTACGAGCACCGTTTCTGCAACAAAACGGATCAAGATATTTGGCGATCGAGAGATTTTTTGTTTGTTGTTGTTTTGTTTTCTCTTCTTCGTCGAGATGATTGGAAAAATTTTCGGGGGTAAATATATTCGAGCTTTTAAACGGGGAAAAATGTAAAATTTTGTACGAAGGAACGAATGATTTTTTTCGGATTTGGAAAAAATTGGCACGCCGGACATTCGACAAAAATCTTTGATATTATGTATTGTTCGTGCGATGGAAGGAAAAAAAAATTGTAAATTGAGAAAAAAAAAATCCACTTTATACAACGACTGAGAGTAACGAAGATTGTTATTATTTGGGGCAAAAGGAAACGAAAGCGAAGAAAATAAAATTTGCAAAAAAAAAAAAAAGGGCATTATTACGGATAATTACGAAATTCTTCGAGGGTTTAATGGAGCCTAGGGAATAGAGAACTTGCATGTAATTTTTTCTCTTTTTTTTTATTATCATTCTGTCATAATTCAATATTTTCCGAAGTTAACGAACATTGCATTAATTTCGTTGAGCAAGCAAATTATTGTATCTTGAGGTGTAAAAATTGTAAGAAATTTATGCGCTCTGCGGGCCGAGTGACGTCACAACACCCCTCGGTACTAGGGTAAGGTTATGCCTGTTTTTTTTCGCCTAGGGTTAAGGTCCCGATTATTAAACAGGTCCCAATTATTGAACACCATCTTGTATTTTTATTATTTCTCATTGCACCTGCATGCATTTACTTATTTATAAAAATTTCATTACATATATGGAACTTTTAGCGATCGAAATATTACCTTACTTGTGCAAAAAAAAAGCTTTAATTAATAGAGAACAAAATTATTTAATCAGCAACGGTGACCCCCGATTTGACGTCTCGTGGGGTGTAACTGCTTATCGTTTTTGCTAAGACGCGCCGCTTCATACGTATAAGGGCATAAAAATTCAAAAACTGTCGCATCTCAAAAAGTAAAGGCGTTTCAGGTTCCTCAAAAAATTTCTTACAAATAATTTAACCGAAAAAATTTTTAATCTTAATTATTTGTTAAAAAAATACGGTGTTCAATCATTGGAACATGGAAAATGCAGTATGTCCTAATTATTGAACACTCGAATTCTCCAAGATGGGCATCGTGAAACCCATGAAAACATCAAGACAGTTAACGCGTGACATATATCGTGTGAATCGGATTTATTCAAACAAAAACACTGTAAGTTCCTGAATAAACTTACCTTTATTCTTTTAATAATAACTCTAAGATCGTCAAATATATTTTTTATTTGTATTTTCCTACGATAAACATAAAAAGAAAAGTAAAAAGATAATATAACCTAAATGTAACCTAAAAATACGAAAGTAATATTCAATATTTTTTGCTCCCCGGATATCAATAAAACAAAAACAGAACATAAAAACGAGGAAGCTCAAAAGAAAAATAAAATAAAGTTCGAGTTGACAAAGCAAAAATAAACCAAATGCGAATGAACCAAAAACCTGTCAAAAGGGACTAAATATATATTTTTGTATTTTTACATTATTAATAAAACGATTATTTAAGTGTTTGATTTTGCTTTTATTTCTTAATATTGTGCTCAAAATAATATTTTCAGAACGGAAAAAGAATTCTCGAGAGTGTTCAATAACTGGGACATGCCTGTTCAATATTAGGGACACAGGCACTTCCAGTGTTTAATAATCGGGACATTTGCATGCTTCGCATTTTTATTCATTTTTTTTGTCATTTGAAATCACTTAAAAATAATTTAAAGGGTGATTTTTCGAAAGTAAAAATATCAAAGTATCATTCGAACATGAAAGCGATGGTTTTTTTTCTTGATTTTATATTTTTTCTCACCGAATTCAATCCCACAGATCCTTAGCTGTTCGATAATTGGGACATTTATCTTATAAAGGAGGATCTTAAGCCAGAGAAAAAAAAACGGTAAGAATGATTTTAAAATTTGAGTGGAGATTCGGTGCTGGTACTAGGAATACACCGTAATTATTTCAGATTTTTTGGCCGCATAGTTGAGGAGAAAAAAAAAAAAACATTGAATACGCAAAGAAAATTATGTTTTTGAATAATTATCCTTTTATATAATTTTAAAAGTTGAAAATAATGCAAGTTCTCTATTGTTTCGTTTTTTTTTTTTAATTTTTTAAATTTTTTTATACTAACCGAGCGACTGCGCGTGTTCCTTGTCCAGCTCGTCGAGGCTCGTTGTCAAAAATTCATTCTCACGTTGCAATTCCTCGATCCTCCTGCGCAAATTTTCCATCTCACGATTATTTCCCGTCTCGGAATTTCCATTTTCCGCGATAACATTGCCAATATCGATCTCGTCGTTGTGCGATATCAGGGATATACTCTCGAGACGGGGACGAACGAATTTTTCATGCTTCTCATGGACGTCGAATTTTTCAATATCCTCGCCGAGCCTCGAATCATCCCTCTGGTCATTCAGAGCTCTCAGTGCATTCTCAATCATGCGCGATTGCTCGTGTGAATCGAGCCTCGTAAGAGCAGCGCGAAAATCATTTATCAGCGCTGATTCGTCGAGTGGCAATTTCTTGAGATTTCTCTCGGCATCGCGACCCTTTTGATAGAAAAAAAAAAAAAAAATAAAAAATAAATCAATAAAATTACATTTGAGCGTTATTCGCCAGAGCCGTTGACTCGTTCGAGGACGATTCGTCGAGGTTTTTTTTTTTTCTTTTTTTTTTTTCGTCGAGTCACGCAATAAATTTGTCCTTAAAGTATCGAGAAAAAAAAGAACCCCCCCGACTCATTATCTGGAAATTAAGCGCTCTCACCGAGCAATCTGCTTAACGACGATTATACGAATGATAACGCTTTTCTAGAATGACGTATACGCGTTTACGTATGCAGGTTTTCATTTTTCCTCGGACTAATTCGGCGTTATTCTCACTATATGCGGCTGACATTAACAACGCCATCAAACATTGCGAGGTTGTGAAGTACGCGGATGACCTCCAAATCTATATGCACTGTCTACCCTCACGTATAGACGAATGCGTGGCCAAAATAAATGAGGACGTATCCCGTATCTGTGATTGGGCTGACATGAATTTACTGAGACTCAACCCTGGCAAAACGCAAGCTATGCTCCTTGGCTCTGCTCGTTATATAAATTCGCTGAGTCTGGCTCGAGTTCCTGAAATTGTGGTGCGTGGTATCCCTAGCTCGTATGTCAACGTGGTGAAAAATCTTGGTCTTCTCGTCACCCCTTCGATAAATTGGCGTGAACAGGTCACAAATATGTGCAATCGTGTGTACAAAACGCTCTACCAGTTACGCTCCTGTGGCCAAGCTCTCACGACCGATCTTCGCCGTCTACTAGTGTCATCTCTCATCTTCCCGATTTTTGACTATTGCTCAATCGTGCTGTCTGACATTACTGTAGTCGAGGATACTCGTTTGCATCGAGCGCTCAACGCCTGCGTTCGCTTCATATGGAATGTCAGGAAGTCGGATCACATCACCCCGTACTACGCAAGGCTAAAGTGGCTCAATGTACAGCAACGTCGTAATTATTACCTGGGTATCTCTGCGTACCGGGCTCTACACTACCACGTCCCCCCGTTTTTTGCCTCTCAGCTGATTCTGCGATCTGACGCTCGTGACAGGAGTATTCCGTCACGTGCGTCTGAGACCGCTCTTGTTACCCCGCTGTGCAGAACTGTGGGATATGAAAAATCTACAGTTGTCTCTGCTATTCGTCTCTGGAACTCGCTCCCCCCTATGATTCGCGATTTGCCATCTCTTGACATGTTTAAGGCCTCTCTTTACGAATTTATGTCCAACTCCTAGCATATAGTCTGGCTTAATCGTCGTTATCTAGTCCGACACAATTCACCGCCGATCAGACCAGAACAATTGTGTCACAAATTTGCGCATTGTACTCCTAAATCTCCATATAAGTTAAATTAATTAATTTTAAGTTACATTCTATGTATTCTCATTTCTATGTATTTCATACCTTCTATGTATTCTCATTTCTATGTATTTCATTTCTTTCTATGTATGCATTTCTTTCTATGTATGCTCATTTATACTTATGGCTCCCCGGCCTTGTATAATAAAAAATGGTTCTATTCTATTCTATTCTAATTATGTGTCATTATGGGATCTTATCGCGAATACGAAAACTGGAAAGTCGAATATTATACATACAACGAAGTAAATATGTAATGCGAGTAGTGAATTATTGCAAGGAACGATGTTCTCGGTATTTTTCGAGAAATTGAAACAAAAATGTGTAGATTTTTTTTTCATTTTTTTCTTCATATTCAAATGGCAATTTTGAAGTTTTTGGAAAAATTTTGTTTTCAAGTTTATATGAGTAAAAACATCAATTATCGGCCAAGTTTGCGCTTCACTATCGGGGATATTTTTGTAAGTTACACAGCTTGGTGTCTGCGTTGAAAAACACGTGCGATAATTTTTCAGATTTTTTCCTCCATTTTTTTTAGCTACCATTGGGTTTTGGGTTTTGAAACTTTTTTGTTTGTTTCATCTAATTTTCGTGGCTTGAATTTGAAAAAAAAAACCAATTCTATATTTTTTTTTGTAAAAAAATCTCAACTTTCTGAAAAAAATATAGCCTAATTAATATACGTGTAGAAGACTTTTAAAATCAAGATTATAATCTGAAAAATCGTTTTTTCGCCGTTGCCCAAAGTTCAAAAAAATGTTCCATATTTTTTTTCATAAAGCTGAGAAAATTTTTCATAAAAGATGTCATTTTTAAGTTGGAATCTCTAAAAATACTCTTGGGATTAATAAAAATGTAGAAAAAAGCATTATAAATCTCATTTATTCTAACAATTTTAATATTTTGTTATTTTTTGGAGTGGCTGTTGAAACGAACAATAAACAATTGTTGCATATCGGTGTAAATACTGGGTTATTGTTTTTATTATTTTACCATTACGACAATATAAAATCATTCCAGTTGAAATACATGTGCTAGAGAAAACGTTTCCGAGTTCGACACAGATTTGAGAATAACTGTTCTCAAATTATTTGGTACAGGCGAAATCGAATGCAACGATTGAGTATCTTTGACTGTCTCTGAACCCAAAGATCTTTGTTCAATTTCAGTCTTTGAATTCGGATACTCAATATTTTCCAAAAACTCAAAAGTTACATTTGGCAAATTGGCAAAAGCCCATTCAAACAAGTTACACAAATGTAACTTTTGAGTTTTTGAAAAATATTGAGTATTTGAGTTCAGAGACTGAAATTGAACAAAGATCTTTGCGTTCAAAGACTGTCAAATGGTGATCAATCATTGCATTCGATTTCGCCTGTAGCAAATAATTTGGGAACGGTTATTCTCAAACCTGTATCGAACTGAGAAACGTTTTCTCTAGCACATGGATTTCAACTGGAACGATTGTACGTTGTCGTAATGGTAAAATAATAAAAACAATAACCCATTATTTACACTGGTACGCAAAAATTGTCTATTATTCGTTTCAGCAGCAACTCCAAAAAATAAAAAAATACCAAAATTGTTAGAATAAATGAGATTTATGTTTTTTTTTTTACATTTTTATTAATCCAAGGAGTGTTTATAGAGACCCCAACTTAAAAATGACATGTATTGGGAAAAATTTTCTCAGCTTTCTGAAAAAAATATGGAACATTTTTTTGAATTTTGGGCAATGGCGATAAAACGACTTTTCAGATTATAATCTTGATTTTGAGAGTCTTCTACACGTTTATTAATTGGGCTCTATTTTTTTTCCGGAAAGTTGAGATTTTTTTACAAAAAAAAATATAGAATTGGTTTTTTTTTCAAATTCAAGCCGCCAAAATTAAATGAAAAAAAATAAAAAAGTTTCAAATGAAAGAATACCCAATGGTAGCTAAAAAAATGGAGGAAAAAATCTGAAAAAATTATAGCACGTGTTTTTCAACACAGACACCAAGCTGTGTAACTTACAAAAAGATGTCCGATAGTGAAGCCCAAACTTGGCCGATAATTGATGTTTTTACTCATATATATATATATCATTTTTGGATTTAATTGTTATCATTTATTTTCGAGGAAATTTTGTTGATTAATTATTTAAATTTTCGTAGAATAAATATTTTAATTGCAGAAATATTTATTTACCTTTTCGCCAATTTGTATTATACGATTGACCATATCCTGTTTGGCTCGTAAAAATTCAGCTTTTCGATGACCATCGTTCGTCTCGTCCCTTCGTTCGCTCGTACTCGCACGAAGGAGCTTCAGCTCGTTCTCCAATTCGCCAATTCTCACGGTGGCTTGGGACAAACGTTCCTGAAGTAACGATATTCTCTCGGGATTTTTCGTGACATCGGGATTCTTGACCGGCGGTGGATCCCAGAAGAAATCTCCCCCGCCCTCATCGTCAAGGCCTTTACCATCATTCTGCAAACGATTGTTTACCGAAGCGAACAATTAAAATTTATCATTTTCTCCATAATTTTTATGTCGCGATTGAATAATTTTTGAAACAGCAAATTTTAAAACAATTTTGTTTTTGTTTTTGTTTGTATTATCAGTAATAATTCAAAAATTTCGACAGCAGGCGTTGATAAACATTAAGTTTGACTCGAAAATTTTAATTCTAATTGGAACAAATAATAAAAATAAAAAAAAACATTTGCAAAGATGCAAATTTTATTTTTTTTCCCCGAAAAAACAATCTTTTTCATTATTTTGACTTTACAATTCATATATATATACCGATGGATATTTGAAAAACAGATATATTTCTTCATTTCCATCGTTTTCTTATCTCGACGATTTTCTTTACTGCTCGAGAGAAAAAAAAAAAAAAAAAAGACACGCGTGCACGAAATGTTAATGCGCGAGATAATATATTTTTGAAGTTCATCGAGGGGCCAAGAACATGGTTGAAGGGTCCTTTTTCGTTAACAAAATGACGAAGACGATTTGTTGGGAGAGAAAAAAAAAAGCAAGGATCAACGTTAAACAGATTCGAGGTGGATTGCATCATGAACTATGGCTCGAGAGTGTATAAATACGTATATATACATATTAATAATGCTTGAGTGTCCGAGCTCGCGATCGTCGCAATGTGTTATGCAAACGAGAGGGACAGGACATGGGACAAGAGAAAAAAAAAAGAGAGAGGTTATAATGGTATGTATATGTATCTGTGCGGTCCAAGAGCTCGATTAATGCTAATGAATATAAAAGAAGTTTTGTCGTTGGGTCAGGTCAAGGAATAATGGTTCGTTTGACTTGCATGGGGGGGAGGGAGGTTCGCGTGTTGGACGCGCGTGACAAAAAGATTCTCGTATTTACGAGAAAAACATGCGCTTGCTCGGCCCAAAGTTTTCGTCTTTACAAGCCGCGAACACGCGTAAAACTACACGGGTTGTTCCAACGTCTCGGACAAAAATTTTTCTTCATCCTGGGATCAACGTTAAAAAAAAAAAAGAATACTCAAGCAAAGACGTTGATTCATAAACATTGATTAAAAATTCCAACAATTTCATTCACATGAAAATCAGTGAGGGGAAAAAACGCAAAAATGGGGGAATTAATTTTTTTTTTTTTTCAAAAACTGACGAAAAAAAAACACGAAAAAATGGGAAATTAATTTTTTTTTTTCCCCAAGGATAACGAATCGATTTTTTGTTTTGTTTATTACTGAAACAAAACTCTACCGGGTGTATTGGGTAAATTTTTTTTTATTTTTTAATTTTTTTACTGTGAATCGATGCTTCGAGGCAATCTCGCGACGAGAACGACGAATTTGACTTGGTAAGTCGAAAGTCGTTTCGAAATAAAAGGGAGGACTCTTCTTCAGCGTTATCGCGACTACTGGCTCTCGTATGAATTTTATTTAGTTCCTCGAGTTTTTTTTTTCCTTCCTTTTTTTTCTTCCTTCCAATCTTTTTCCGTGACTGACAATGGCAAACTGGGGGTTCGCGAGTATAGCGCGTTGCAAACGCTTTCGTTATAGTATCGGACTCACGTGCCATATATATATATATATATATAAAATAAGCGAGAACCGATAGCGAACGTGGGAAAGGAAGTTGACATCGCGTATACATATATATGTATATACACACATATATATATATATATTTCTCGCTATAGAGCTGCTTGGAGTATGAAACTGCTGGCTTTGCATATCAAGAGATATGGAACTCACAGTGTGACGTTTGCAAGTCCATAGTTAAGTAAAGTAAGGCATATATATGTGTGTCCACACATCGATTTTCGTATTAAAATTATTACCAGGAATAAAATACGATGAAAATTGAGAAAAAATAACGAAAAGGTGGCTCAATTTTTTTTTTCATTTCGTTCCAACTTCGTTCTCCCACAGTTAGTCCAGTCATTCTAGCCAAAAACGTAGGAGTTCATAATGCAATCTTCTACAGAATTCAGTTTGTTTTTGGATAAGGTTCAGGGGTGTCCTATGAGTGTACATTTAAGTTTTGGCGGGACGCGGGACGGGGGGGGGCCCCCCTCGAGATTCAGCCGCCATCTTGGAAAACACGTTTTATCAAATATATCGTGAACCGTTCATCGCACGACAAAAATCGTAAAAAACCTTTTTTGGAGATAATAAAATCCTCTGCAACTTTTATTAGAAACTTTTTTCCGTATGGTGCATGGTTTTTTATTTATAGTGCGCCAAACTTTTCCAAACATCATCATTTTTACTGTTACATCGACCGTTAACCATATATTTAGCTATAACCATGTTTGGAAAAGTTTGCTGCGCTATAAATAAAAAATCACGCACTATACAGGAAAAAGTTTCTAATAAAAATTGTAGAGAATTTCATTATCTACAAAAAAGGTTTCTATAATTTTTATTACACGATGCCCGGTTCATGAGATATTTAATAAAACGTGTTTTCCAAAATGGCGGTTGAAGGTGACCCCTCCGCGTCCTGCCAACTTGAATTTACACTCAGGGGACACCCCATGCACTTTTTCCAGAAGCAAAATCAATTCTGTAGAAGATTGGAGAAAAAAAATTGCTAGAATGACTGGGCTAAGTAGAAAACATTAATTCTTGTACTAAGATGAATTTCCACTAGAGGATGACTCGGCTGTTAATTTCTGAGAGGCAGCTCATTTGACGCTTGTACAATTACTTTGATCATTAATTATTACAAAAAATTCTAGTTTCGATACATAAAAAATGCTTTTAGCAAAGTCTTTTATCTCAATGGAGCTTGTCCTGAATTTTTTTTAAATACAAATTTACATTAAAAGAAAAACAACGTAATTCAATAAATAAAAAATTGAAAAGTTGTCAGACGTGTCGATATCGAGTGAAAATTTGATATTAATAATGTAAAAAAAAAATCGAAAGTGCAACGTTAAGGGGGGGTTGAGAAACAAAAATTAATTTTCTATTTTTCAACTTTTTTTGTTTGTTTTTAAAAAGCTCGATAATTTTTCAAAACTATATTTTTTTTTTCGAAATATTTAAAAATTTTATAAATTTATTTCGTAAATTGTAAATTCGTTTTTTCTTTCAGATAATCATTTTTGGTTAATAATTTTTATTTTTGGTTTCTCGACGAGACTGGGGTTTCTCGGAAATAACGCTACACCGATTCCAGGGAATATAACAACGAGAATAAAAAGACACGACAAACACCTCGAGCATTCCTCAAACTCGATGATACAGCCGATATATATATATATGTATATATATATATATACATAAATATATATGAAATATGTTGGAACGAGTCATAGGAGCATTGTTCCTCGAGCAAATATTAATAGTCGTAGATATGAACCGATATTTCTGTGTTCCGTTTCACCGTTTCGATATATATACAGTCTTTATTCCAAAAGTATTGTTAGAAAAAAAAACAAAAAAAAAATCAAAGCAAACGCCGGACGACTCTGGGGGATGTGGCTCAATTTTTTTTATACTTTCCAAAGAAATTTTATAAATTTTTTCAGTTTAAATACAGCTAGTCACCCATCCATTCCCCATTTTTTTTTTTTTTTTTCTTTTTATTATTCTCGAGTACACGAGAACGATATAAAGTAAGAATATGTAAAAAAACAATGTAAAAAAAATCGTGAAACGAATCGTATACACACGGACCTCTTGATTTTGTCTGGAATAGCCCATAGGTATGACTAATATAAGATAAACACACGAGAGAGAGAGAGAGAGAGAGAGAGAGAGAGAGAGAGAGAGAGAGACACGGTGTGGCAAGTGTGTTCGTCATGTCTTTTCTTTACGAAAGATTAAAAAAAAAAAAACTAGTATTTCGTGTATACCTCGAATCTATCTCCACACAAAAAATAATAAAGTATTCCCGAAATATATAAAAATACATACATATACATTACACATATATAAATATAGATGTATATTATGTATACATGGAATTTTCAAACTTTTATTTTTTTCACTTTCGACCAATCTCGAGAGGCAGGTAAGTACCTATACCGAGAACTTAAATTGTATTCAGCGTACACCTGCGGCCAATGTAGTGCGACAGCAACGCTAGCGATAAGGATTATCATAAGTGTAGGACTAAAGCGAGCAGAGTGGAAGTAAATACGAGAGATAGCGGTAAGAAAAAAAAAAAGAAAAATGGATACACGCTGTTATATTGTGTATCGAGCGATAAATATAGGCGATATACCGAGTAGAAGCGTTACAGAACTCGAAATGCACACATGGTATTGCAATACTATGGTATTGCATGGTAAACTATAGTGCAGTACAGTTTAGTGTACTGTAGTACAGTACATACACTACAGTATAGTGTACCATATTCATATATATATATATATATATATATATATATATAGTTTTATGCTCGATAAATGTGTACCTATGGATGTTCGCAAGAGGATTGCTGACCTAGTCCATCAAACGTGTCAATAGTATACACACAACGCAATATGCAGTAATCGAAGGACAATCGCTCGTAAAGACGATATATTCAAGAATACCAGTAATTTCATACCCGCATCGTCCAACGTTAGTTCGTTTTTTTTTCCCCATGCACGCCATTCGTAGAAAAATTTCTAAACAGCATATGCATATATAGGTAATATTGTCGTCAACTCTCTCCCGCAGTTCTCAAAATCGTTCGAAACTATCGCACTACGTGTGTATTCTATAAAAAAAAACCATGAGTCGTATACAGCAGTCATAGTAGCTCGTATCGCGTATTACACGCTGAATAAACATATTATCGCGAGAGACACGAGCATAGACGCATTGTGCCGTGGTAGAAAGAATAAAAAATAAGAAAATAAAGCTTGAAACGTGATAATAACAGGATTTTTTTTGTACGAATAGAACGATGGAAAACTAGTGTAGTTCGCAAAAATCTCGCTAGATGGAGTGTTCTTCGAGAGAGGAGCGTGCCGGGCGTTCGGTACGTTGTGACGATTGACGTAATACGCAAAAACGACAAAAAGCAAAGTTTATGGCAAAAAAAAAAGATCGCGGATCTATAGTTTGTTGGGATACTGTATATTGGCTGTGTATATGCATGCGTGAGGATTTCAATGCGTTGAAAAAAATGTTATGCCTATTCCAAACGGTACGTTGGATGCATATTGCATATATATATACATATACATATATATACATATGACGTAATACACTCATGGTATTATGCATATAACCATAGCGAGATTTGGACGAGTTTATATACAAACGTGTATAGTGTGTATATAATGACGTTCCGTTTATGAGAGCCGTTCGTGCAAGAAATAACCAAGGAGACACTGCAACAAGTCCTCGAGAAAAAATATATGCAACCGAGCAAATACATGTATACATATTAGTTTCTCAGATTTATTCTCGCGAATCCCAAAGAAAAGGGTCCCCGATCCCCGATTAAATAGAATTGTTCCTAAAAAAGTACAATTAACTCGAAAAAATAACAAAAAATGAATGAAAATAATTAAAAATATGCTCGTTCCTAAAAAAAAAAGTACAATTCACTTCTAAAAATCACAAAAAAAATTGAAAAAATGAAAATTAATTAAGCCATCGCATCGTGTCACGTTTTTCGCTCGCAAATATTTTAGTACGAAAGTATGTACTAGTAATTTGAGGGTTTTCGATGTCGCTGGATTACGAATTCGAAGTAGAACATAGAAAATTCAAAATGGCAGATCCAATATGGCGGAACCAATTTTTAAAAATTAACGAATTAGCGTGAAAAATGTTCTATAGAGATTTTTGGGGTCGCTGATTATGGATTTGAAGTGAAAAATACAAAATTCAAAATGACGGATCCAATTTGGCGAAACCAATTTTTAAAATTAACGAATTAGTGTGAAACATGTTCTATGAGGGTTTTTGGGGTCGCTGATTACGAATTCGGAGTGAAAAATGCAAAATTCAAAATGGTGGATCCAATATGGTGGAACCAATTTTTCAAAATTAACGAATTAGCGTGAAACATGTTCTATAGGGGTCTCTGGAGTCGCTGATTACGAATTCGAAGTGAAAAATACAAAATTCAAAATGGCGGAACCAATTTTTAAAAATTAATGAATTAGCGAAAATCTCCACATAAGATGTTTTACGCGAATCCGTTCAATTAAAAAAAATTGTTTCCGCTATACTGGATCAACCGTTTTGAATTTTGTATTTTTGACTTTGAATTCGTAATCAGCGACCTCAAAATTACGAAAATGGTTATTTTTAATGCTACTTTCATAATCAAAATTTGTCAGAAACGAATTTATTCTCTAAAAATGCCTATTTTTTTATGTAGAGTAGTTAATAACAATTAAATTATACACTTAAAAATTTCAACAGTGTACTCTATAGTTTGAGAAAGATCTAAGGAATCCAACAATAACAAATTCGTTATACTTATTTATGCAGTACTTAAATTATTAAAATAATTAGCTCGATTGATAAGTGTGCATCTCAGATGCACACTATGACACAAAGGGTTAAATATTTCGAGTGATTTAATTGATAAATAAAGAATATCATTCATTTATTCGCACATTTTCGTTGAAAATGTTACTCGAGAAGGTCAATTCAACCCTATATAATGTAGAATTTATTTGAAAATTCATACAATTGTTTTTCGCAAAATTTTTCATTAATTAATTGCAATTGTTCGATTCGAGGGATCAATTAAATTCTACAATGTGATTTTCGTACTGTTGGCTGACTGCGAGCATCGAGAGAAACGTGAGAGAGCATTTTTTCACTTTCTTCTCAAGCTCCTCACGAGAGAAAGAAAGAGACAGAGAGAGAGAGAGAGGGGCCTGCGAGAAAAAAAAATATTCCTTATCCCCGCTGATTGTGCTGTTCTCAAAGGTTCGTAATGTACGTTGAGGCGCGTATCGGTTTGCCGGAATACGCAGAAGCCTGAGTCAGCGCGATCCAGGGGGATTTACAAAATAATAATAATAATAATAATAATAATAATATGAAAATGAAATAAGTCGATGGGGTCTGGGACAATGTAGCGTGAAATATATGCGGCACGTGTACATGCGATAAAACGAAGAGTCTGATCAATTACGAATCGATTAAATGATAAAAAAAATCGCATGATAATTATTTTATTTCACAGATCGAGCCACTGATAGATCTCAATTAATTAAAAATTCCTCAATTACGAGAAAATCATGGGATAATTTTTTTTTTCCATGCATATAAGAGCCTGAGAAATGTTTTCATTAATTTCCAATTAATTCTTCCATTGTAAATTTGTCAAAAAAAAATTAATTTTTTTTTCAGTATTTTTCAAAGAATTAATATCGAAAATTATTATTTAATTCTTAGGAAAAAAAAAAGTGTCTCGGACTATGGTATACGAGTCAATGTGATTTATCATTCAATTCCACAGATAAGTATACGTTAATAATAATAATAACGATTCATAATACATAAATTATAATCGAGAGAAACGTATGACATTCCAGTGGCACGCACTCGCATGTGGATTTTTTTTATATAGATATATATATAAAAGAAGCTTGTAACAAGGGAAAAGAGACGAAAGATCGGTTACATAAGACGGGAAATATTGAATAACAATAACGAAACTGACAATGGAAAAAAAAAAAAAAAAGAAAAATGGTGGATAGAGACGAGCTCCCCTTCGTATGATAACGTAAATTGTAAAATAATCATTTTTATTGCGCAATAAGCATGAACAATTATCCGTAAAATTGTAATATTCGTTATTTTGAAGAAAAAAGAAATATATAAAAATTATGCTTCCCCGTAATTTTTTACAATTTTAAAATAATAAAAATTCTACAAAAATTCACAATTTCTTAGGCAAACGAAAAGTTCAAATTATTCGATAACTCAAAAAAAATTTTTATTTCCATTCTCAATAATGATTAATAATGATTTCGTAATTTTACCCTAAAAGCCTCACTATCCGCGTGATCAAGATAATAATTTCATGATTTTTCTAAAAAAAACAAATCCCAAAAATCGAATATCCATTTTCATATGAAATATCGATGCATTTGTGTAAAAAAAAAATTGAAAAAACCTTGCCGGTCTATGATGTAAAAAAAAAAAAAACACATAATATTGCAGGAGGGCCTCGCTCTCTTTATATTTCACACACACGACAGTCTCGTCGTTGGGTCAGAGTCCAAGGATCGGTTTAATTACCGCTATATAATAAGCATACCGAGAGCCCAAGCACGAAAGAACGAATAAACCAACTGCATTACTAGAAATTCAATGTATACCAGACTAATTGAATTAATTCGATTTGAAAAAAATGTATATATATATATATATATACACATATGTATGTGATTAAAAGAATAATAATTTCTATCCACGTGGATACTAAAATATACGAGCTTAAAGTCTCAAAGTTGAATCATTCAATCGAGAGCACATTCAGGAAAAATTTGCAGAAGTAATTTTAAAAAATTGAAGATTTTTTTTCATCGCTTTTTCGTCATTGAAGTTTTTTAGATTTAAAAAAATATTCATATTCGCGTATATCATTTTCTCGCGACGGCCCCAGGGGTATAAAAAAAATAATAGAAAAAAGAATAAAAAAATAATAATGATAAATTGAAAAAGGCGTATCGGTCGAGCAAAAAAGATTGTTTACACGCCTTTCTGACATTGGGCCATGAATATATGAACGGCTGTGAAGCAAAAAGCTGTAACTTTGCACAATCGCGCCCAAGCAACCGACCTTTTCTCGGTTTCTCCGTCGATACATATGAACGAACGAGAGAGCCCTTATCGTGTTTGGACTGGGAAGCACGAGTTTTTTTTTTAACTGTTTTTTTTCTCACCTCGCCTCAACAAACGAACGTAAGAACGATATACTGACGAATGGACCCACAGTTTGACCGTGTGGTGAACATACAAGCAGCGCTATGGTATAGGCATTGAGAAACGAAAAAAAAAAAAAGAATATAAAAAACCTGCTCGCGGATTATAAAACAACGACTCGCAACGGTCGCCAGTTGCACTATTCGCAAGTCATTATATACCATCGGAGTTTTTAACGCAAGTATACGAAAATAAAGAGAGAGAGAGAGTGAAAGAACGGATATCGTACACGACCGATTTAATCGAATCGAATGTATATCGAGTCTATCGGTGCTTAGCGATCTATTTTTGTATTAAAATTGATATATCCAAACAGGAAACGATAATACGAAGATTATAATGGATCCCGTGGCTGCGTGTACAGTCGTATTTGAAAATTTTATTCGATAAGATTTTCGTAGATCGCGATGAATTAAGAAAATATATTATACTGAATAATAAATCAATCGCTCGAGGAACATTTTTAATAATAATTATTATTAAAACACGTTGATGGCACGGTTTAACGATTTTTAAAATTTTTCATCGAGTATAATTGATCTTTTTGCAGACAGAATTTTTTAAATTCTCGATTTTTGGAAAAATTCGAAAAGCTCCCGTTTGCGAAAATTAATAGCTCTGAATTCGTACGAGAAAAGGCTGTATCGAAAAAAAAAAAAATCTTCAGTTTAAACATTATGTACAACGAGAAAAAAATAATATTAATCCAGCAGTTTATTTGTAAATTACTCAGGAATTTTTTCAAATTTATTCCCAATTTGGTAAAATCAATTTTTTTTCCAATTGATCTTTGAATTGATAAAGATTGCGAAAAGGGAAAAAAAAGATTCTTTTTTAACACGTACAATTCTTATGAAATTAATTTTGTCTTTCGAAATAATCGATAATCGAAGATAAAAATAAAAAAAAAATTGTAATTTTAATTTTTTCAAATCCCATCTACTCGAGATCTCGAGTGAGACTTTTCGTGCTAAAAATCTTTATTAATTTTCTTTCGCTTACGTATTATATCGCAGGGGTTTGATTTCGGTTGGTTCTTCCTCCTCTTCGTTAATTTTTTTTCTTTCTATCGTAAAACAATCGAATACTGTTCAACTTTCTTCTGAATAATACGTTTCAAATAACTTTTTCAAATGAATGTACGAAAAGCACGTATGCCCCCGAGGCTAGCCGATCCCACAAGTGCATACAAAGAAGTAAAAAAAAAAAAACGTTAAGATAGCGCGAGAAGACTGATGATGCGTACGGCACGCTCGCCAAGATGCGACTGTGAGCTGTGAGTAGTGAGTATGAGCCACGAGTTGCCGTGCAGCGTGTAGGCTCTCCGGGCGCGCCTCCTCCGTGTGAGAATACGAAAAAAAAACACTTTTTTTTTCCGCTGTGCCCAGAGAGTTGGGACGGGGCACGTGGTTCTTTCGAAATTATGATTATTAGACCGAGAAAATCGTCCATGGCGCACGGAAATTCGCTGTAAAGCTTGGAAATACGTGGAAAATACAGAAGTTTGAAGAACTCGACGCCACTTCCAAGAGCCTCGGTGGATGCAAACGTTATATCCACCTTGGTACGTTGAATTTTGAATTAACCGCCAATAGAGGGAGCGCAGGAGAGCGAGAAAGGTAAACTCCAAGACATCGAGTTTTCTTTTTCCTATTTTTCGATACGCTAGGCCTATCGATACGGTTTTATTTTACGATTAAAAAAAAAAAAGTCAAAGTACAGAATTTTACGTAACATTATTTTACGACGACTATTCATTGCCATTTTTTTTTTCCAATCAATTGATGCGAAAATTATTTCGATTATCCCCCCCAGAGACATTTCCACTCACACTTTTTTGAAAATAAATAAATAAATAAACAATGAACAACATAAGCTCTCATTTTTCGTAAAAAAAAAAAGAGATACTCGTCCGATATTGATAATTTTGAAAAATTCCAAGTTTCGTCTCGTCACTGACGCTCTTTGTGCGATAATTTTTTTTCCCCCCACTACAAAAATACGATGCGAGTGCACTGAACGAAAAAAAAAGTTGTGAATTCACTCTCGTTGACGGAATCCAAAAAAAAAGGAGTCAAAGAGAAGAAAAAAATGTGCTTAAAATACTACGATGGTATTGTATCATAGTTTTGTAAAATGCTCGTCTAGACTATGGCGGCATGAACGACGCAGAGCTCTCGACGCGACATGACTCATGAATAATGTAATGGGGGTAGCTGATGCTTTTTTTTACAGTCTCTTGTTAAGTAGTATTTTACATACATTAAACTATTTTTTTGCATTATATATATATATAGATATATATATATATATATCTTCTCTCTCTTTTTATCCCCTTTTCCTCAACTTTTCCTGGGTTGCTGGTAACAACGAGTTCGTTAACGAAAGAGAGAAAGAGAGAGAGAGAGCAGAATATTTATTATCGGCCCTCATGCTGTCGTTGTCTGCGGGCGCAGGTGAGGAAAATTCTGCCCACCAACGCATCGCGAGAAGCAAGTTTTGTGGAGTAAACGAAAAAAAAAAAAATATATACTAATTCGCTGGTTTACAATTTCTTTTTTTAATTTTTGTATAAACTTAAGCGAAATTGGGTAAACAATATTTACGAATTCTTCAGAATCCTCGATACATCGAGGAGAAAAAAAATATTCCAATTATAGTCATTATACGAGTAACGTGAAATTTAATAATACTTAATTCTTGCAACTATATATTCTCGATAACGCTTCGTCGCAATTATGAACAATTTTCTTACACGAAAATTTTACTTCTTCGCCACGACATAGATAACTCTTTGTAATTGCATGTATTGAATCAATTGTTTTTTATCATAATAATAGTTTGCGTGGGCGCGGACTAATTTTTTCGCTAACCTGGGATATTCATTGAATATTTTGAAAAAAAAAAAAATCGTTCATAAATATATTGTAAAGAATTTCTCATCAAATACGTCAATTTTATTTTGAATTGTGATTAATTTAATCAAGCATATTTTTTTATGTCCGTATGGGTAAAATTTTTGGAATACATAATGGTTCAAAATTGTTTGCATTTGTTTAAACAAAATTTCCGGAATGCGTTGAATATTTGAGTTAAAGAAAAATAATAATAATTGAACGAATTTTTCTTTTTTTTTTTGGACTATGGAATCGTGTAAAATACGAAAACGATAATATCGACTCGAATGGTGAATAAATCTAGTATTTTTTTTTTTTTTCTTATAAATAATATTTTGACGAGGAGTTCAATTTTTTCTAATTTACTAAATATTGCGAATAAATACCTTGAAGTATCGCGAATTTTCGGACGAGACTTGAATAATATAACGCACAGACTCGACGAGGTGAAAAAAAAAAGAGTATAATGATCGGGTAATGACCGACGAGCATCTAGGATTTTGTAACTAGTCGGAAATTGTGAGAGTGGGACTTGCATATATAGCCGGTGGATTCTTGAGGTAGTCATAGTGACAATCATCCCCCACCTATACCATATATATATATCTCTCTCGGAACTACCCCGAGAGTTTGCCTTATTTGATATGATGATGGTGTTAGCTACGATATCGCTGGAGCGATCCTGTGAAAAGCTTTATCAAGGGGTTCCCGTGAGTCTAAAAGTAACGTTGAAAGAGCAACCCTACAAGCGCAGCTGTCGATTGCCATATAAACAATCGTTCCTCACTGCAGTTACAATAAAAATAATAATAAAGATAATGATAAGCCTAGTGATTTAAGGAGTTTCTTAATATCAATTGGGTGCGGCAAGGGGAACTTGATGGCGCGGCGCGGGCGACGTATATACGAGGCAGGTTGCGTTCGGAATTTGTTTCACTAAATACGTTTTCATTTTATTAATTTGCCATTACTCACGCTCAATTCTGTTTACAAGTATATATTTCACAATCGGCACGGTGAAAAACTTTCTTTATGGACAAATTATATCTATGAAGGTCTAATCTGACGTTTAAGCGGTTCTTCGGGGAAATGTTACCGTTTTTTCACTCCTAAAATAATCTCCAATCATAGCTTCGAATACTTCTCCCATAAGAGCGGCATATTAAATGTTTTTTTTTTTTTTTTTCCCCTCAACTACGTGGTCAAAAAATCTGAAATAATTACGGTGTATTCCTAGTACCAGCACAAACCTCCCCTCAAATTTTAGAATCATTCTTACCATTTTTCTCTGGGTTAAGAACCTCTTTGAAATCAGCAAAGATTCATTAGTCCCGTCATTTTAGCGATTTTTTCTGGAATCTTCTACATAATTGATTTTGCTTTTGGAGAAGGTTCAGGGGTGTCCCCCCGAGTGTAAATTCAAGTTGGCGAGATGCGGGGGTCGATCTTCAGCCGCCATCTTGGAAAATACGTTTTACCAAATATCTCATGAACCATGCATCGTAGGATAAAAATAGCCGAGACCTTTTTTGTAGATAATTAAATTCTCTGCAACTTTTATTGCAAACTTTTCCCTGTATAATGAATTGTTTTTTATTTTTATAGCACGCGGCAAAATTTTC